>OZ007572.1:46144601-46372101 GCA_963931925.1 Onchidella celtica | reverse complement strand
TGGGATCAGTGCTTCGATTTGGTGGCAATCAATATAATTCAAGAAGAAAAAAAAAAGATTCAAGTCCAGAATCAGCAAATCCCTCGCTCCCCTCCCCCCTCCCCTTTGGGTGGAAAGTTACCCCTATTTGTCTACCCTATCACTATTTCAATCCCCTATCCCTAACCCTGTCCTTATCCCTTATCTTTAACCATGTTGCTAACTCTGTCCTTATCCCTAGTCCTACCCTAACCCTGCATGTCAGGTCAGAAAAATCTGCTACTGGTAACATGTAATCCAGTACAACCTGTTTCATGAACTGGTACGCTAGCATGGTATCAGTGGGCGTGCACCTGTCGGTGCAAACGGCCAGGGCGGAGGAGGTTTCATCTAACCCAACGGCCACATGCTAGGGCACAATGTGACCCTCAGTACTTGAGTCCTTCATATTGGCCCCCGGTAGCGGTGTGGTCATAGGCTTGTTTGCCTAAATCACAGACGAAGAATTGAGCAAACTTCCCGGACGCAGCTTCGAAGCTGGCGGCAGCAGGCCAGTGGTTGATTGATAGGGCAGATAGCAATATACCGTCACTCTGGCCTGGATATCGTGACACAGAGCATCCACCAGTATTGGTGTTCTTTGGTTTGGGTCTTTCACCCTAGTCAGTTGGGACTGCGAGGCTGTGGAGTAGCCTACAGGCAGCCGGTCAGGCAATATGACTGTCCCTCTGGCATCCTCCTGCACCTGGATACATTTCCAGTCGTCTTGACCCTGTCTTGCCACTTGGATAAGTTGTGTCCAGGCGAGAGAGTGAGTCTGATGTTTGCGCAGCTCTTTCTCACTAAAAACAAATTCTTTGCGCCAGTCTTAACACTCACCTCGTCTTCTTTCATCTTTGTCTCGTCTTCTTTCCTCTCAAAATTCCAACGGCGATGGGCGAGTGCGGTGGCAGCAGGTTTGGATAGACTGGAAGCTGTTAGCACAGACCTACACGTTGGTGGCTGTGGGCTATGGTCGCTTCATCGTCGATTGAAGTGGAGGCGTGAGGAGGCAGCACCCACAGTAGCTGAGCAGCCTTATTTAAGGATAGCACTGCTCACCTCAACTGAGGAAGGGGCTAGAAAAGGTGCCCTAAAGAAAGCCCACTTCACATCACCCTGACTGGTATACCGCGACCAGTGGGGATCCCTTTTTGCGGTCGAAACAAAAAGAAATTCAGCTTACTCAGGCTAGGAGCCTGGAATATACGCACACTACAGGACAACTCAAACAACCCGGAAAGACGCACTGCACTTATTGCCATTGAGCTCAGCAGGTACAACCTGGACATAGTGGCACTCAGTGAGACCAGACTCCCTGATAGTGGCCAACTCAAAGAGCTCAGTGGTGGATACACCTTCTTCTGGAAAGGCAAGGGTGCAGTCGAACCGAGACAGCATGGTGTTGGGTTTGCAATTAAAAATGACCTTGTCAGAAACTTGCAGTCCATGCCAATTGAAATAAATGACAGGCTAATGACACTCAGGATCCCAGTTGGGAAAAGCCAGTCAGCCACCCTCATTAGCGCATATGCGCCCACCATGACAAACCCAGATGAAGCCAAAGACAAGTTCTATTCTGATCTAGAATCTGTCATATGCTCTGTCCCGGCAGCTGATAAGCTGATTCTCTTGGGGGACTTCAATGCTAGGGTTGGCTCCGAAATCTCAGTGTGGCCAAATGTTTTGGGCCCTCATGGAGTTGGTTCATGCAATAACAATGGGTTGCGCTTACTTACTTTGTGCGCTGAATTTGGCCTGTTCATTACCAACACAAATTTTAGTCTCCCCGTGAGAAACAGAACGTCATGGATGCATCCCCGCTCAAAGCATTGGCATCTCATAGACTATGTCATTGTGAGGAAGACTGACAGAAAGGATGTCCTTGTAACAAAGGCGATGTGTGGTGCCGAGTGTGGAACTGACCACAGACTCATTGTTTGTAAGCTCAGACTAACATTGAGGCGCAATAGACGCCCTCAAGGGAAAGCGCCACCTAAACGCCTAAATGTTTCAAAACTCTGCTCAGCTGAGAAACAGAGCGAGCTCTCATCAGAACTCTCCTCAAAATTGGATTGCGTGACTTTTGACCCTGAGAACATTGAACAGAGCTGGACTGACCTAAATACGACTGTACACTCTTGCGCCAGCAGCACAGTTGGTTTTCCTGTCCGCAAGCACCAGGATTGGTTCAATGATAATGATAATGAAATCAAAGTGCTCATCAAAGAAAAAAATAGTCTCATCCAAGCTCACTGCAGTGACCCCTCTTCCACAGCAAAAGCTGATGCACTGCGTGCATGTAAGGGTGTAATCCAGAAGAAGCTGAGGAAAATGAAAAATGACTGGCTTGAAGAGCGAGTAAGAGAAACTCAGAAATATGCCGACACAAACAACACTAGAAAGTTCTTTGAGAGCCTCCGAGCTGTGTTTGGACCATCCCGCTCTGGCACTACGCCACTTCTTGCGTCAGATGGTTCAACACGCATTGTTGAATTGAATGCCATAATTCAGCGTTGGGCAGAACATTTCGGAGGTGTGCTAAATCGGCCATCAAATATAAATACTGAGTCCATTGACCGCCTCCCTCAGACTCCTATTAATGCAGCTCTTGCCAAGCCATTCACAGCAAATGAAACCCGAACTGCCACAAATCAGATGTCCTTTAACAAATCACCAGGCGTGGATTCAATTCCTGCTGAGGTGTATGCCTTCGGCGGAGAAAAGCTTATTGAAAGGTTGACCGAGTTGTTCAATCATATGTTGAAAGCAGGGAAGCTGCCACAGGACTTCAAAGATGCTTCAATCATCCATCTGTACAAAAACAAAGGGGACAGCCAAGTCTGTGACAACCATCGGGGAATCTCTCTACTTTCAATTGCTGGCAAAATATTGGCAAGAATGCTTCTGAATCGCCTTCTTGATCATCTCTCGTCAAATGACTTGCTTCCCGAGAGCCAATGTGGCTTTCGTAAAGAGAGGGGAACGGCGGATATGATTTTTGCTGCCAGACAGATTCAGGAAAAATGCATGGAACAAAATAAAGCGCTGTATATCACATTTGTTGACCTCACAAAAGCATTTGACACAGTGTGTCGTGAAGGCCTCTGGAAAATCTTGGCGAAGTTTGGGTGTCCACCCGAATTCATCACAATAGTGCGCCAGTTTCATGATGGCATGCAAGCTGCAGTCAAAAGCAACGGCAGTGTTTCAGAGCCCTTTGCTGTCACAAATGGGGTAAAACAGGGTTGTGTCTTAGCCCCAACTCTGTTCAGCATCATGTTCTCTGCAATGCTACAAGAAGCCTTTAGCTCTCCTCCTCAAGGGGTAAGCATCAAGTACCGAACTGATGGCAGTCTATTCAACCTCAGGAGACTTCAGGCAAAAACCAAAACCAAAAGTACTCAAGTCTGTGACCTACTATTTGCTGATGATTGTGCACTTCTGGCACACGATGAGGATAGCATGCAAAACTGTGTTGATAAGTTCTCTAGTGCCTGTGACAACTTTGGCCTCACAATAAGCACAAAGAAGACAGAAGTGCTCCATCAGCCTACTCCAGACGACAAGTATCCTGTGACCCCAAATATCAAAGTCCATGACAGTCTTCTGAAGGTGTCGGAGAACTTCACCTATCTTGGCAGTACACTGTCTTCCACGGCTCGTGTTGATACTGAAATTCTCTCAAGAATCAGCAAAGCCAGCTCTGCATTTGGCAGGCTTCGAAAGAGAGTGTGGGATGTTGCCGGCATTCGCACAGACACTAAGCTGAAAGTGTACAATGCTGTGGTCCTTCCCACCCTACTCTATGGGGCTGAAACCTGGACAGTGTACCAATCGCATGCCAGAAAGCTAAATCACTTTCATCTGGCCTGCCTTAGAAAGATCCTAAGGATCAAATGGCAGGATAAAATTCCAGACACTGAGGTCCTCAATCGTGCCAAGGAATTGAGCATCTTCTGCCACCTGAAAAAAATTCAGCTACGTTGGGCAGGACATGTTGTCAGAATGCCCGACTCCAGACTCCCTAAGCAAATCTTCTTCTCTGAGCTCTCCAATGGAACGAGGAATGTTGGGGCCCCAAAGAGACGTTACAAAGACACTCTCAAGCAATCACTGAAGGCCTTTGCCATTGATGTGAGTGAGTGTGAAAAGCTCTCGCTTGATCGTGCAAATTGGAGGGCGGCCCTTACCAGAGGCAGCAAAGCATGGGAAGCTGTCAGAGTCCAGCAGGCTATCAAAAAAAGAGAACGGCGCAAGAAAAGGCCCAGTGGTACTGAACCAACGGAGCACTCTTGTCATTTATGCGGAAGGGTCTGCAGGGCAAAAATAGGACTTATCAGTCACATGAGAAGCCATTAGTCATGAAAGAACAGTCTTTCTATTCTGTCCTCTGTGTCCTTTACTTCTCTTTATTGTCCATGTGTTGAAATTCTCAACAATTTCTGTTCTTTATTCCTCTGGTGTTGTTAAGGTCATCATCATACCTGATGGACGAACTATTATTATTATTATTACCCTAACCCTGTCCTTACACCTACCCCTACCCTTGTCCCTAACCCTGTCCTTATACCTAATCCTAACCCGTCCCTTACCCTGTCCTTATACCTAATCCTAACCCGTCCCTAACCCTGTCCTTATACCTAATCCTAACCCGTCCCTAACCCTGTCCTTATACCTAATCCTAACCCGTCCCTAACCCTGTCCTTATACCTAATCCTAACCCGTCCCTAACCCTGTCCTTATACCTAATCCTAACCCGTCCCTAACCCTGTCCTTATACCTAATCCTAACCCGTCCCTAACCCTGTCCTTATACCTAATCCTAACCCGTCCCTAACCCTGTCGTTATCCCTAATTCATAAACTTAATCTTAGGCTACCCCGGGGGTAAATTTACCCCAGTTTGGGACTCCTTGCAATTATGTTTCGCGCCGCGGTATTGAAATTTTTAAAGTATACCAGAAAGCCGAAGGTACTGAAAAAAAAAAAAAAGAAAGAAAACGTTGGCGCCATGTCAGCATGTTCTCTCGTCAAATAAAAACTTCCGCAAATTCAAAGGTTTACCTGGCATGCATGTCATTAGCTAATGCTATCTGCGCTCTGGCGCATTTACAAACGTACAGAATCACTCTTTAAAATGACGTAAGTTGAATCAAAAGGAATACTCAGGTTCATAAGGCCTTCTAGGTGTAAATATATTGCATATCGTGTGAAAATAATTATATTATGCCGTCTGTATGGGCTTAGTTTCAAGTTTATAAAGGCAGGGGTGGTTTAACATCATTGTGGGCCCTTGCGCAAAGCAATAGGAATTTTAATTCCCCATTAAAAACTAGTGTAAATTTGCATGTATGGCATGCAACTGCCCAGAGTGTCCCTGCGCGAACACGGCTTAAAGTTAGAGGTGAATTTGGGTTTTGGAAGGATTCAGGGGAGGAGTTCCATTTGAGTCACACAATAGGGATACTACAAGGACACGACTTATGGGTCCTCCGTGAGTGTTTATGGGAGGGGGGCGTGCAAAAAAAAAAGGGGGGGGGAGGGGGACTCTCTTTGAGTTACTTTATTTAATTTCCATTTAGTGATGATTAAAAAGAAACCGTAAAATCGTACAAAATTGTACTCCCGGATAGAAAGACTGGACTCATTTCAATTCATAAAACGTCACCAAAAAGTGAATTTGACCTGGATAAGCTTTCCTCTGTATTCTTTCATATAGCACCGCAGAGTAGGCAAGTCGCGATCTTAGTTCTTGTTTGTTCTACCTTCATTGTCTGAAAAGCTGGAGATCTCTTAGTATGTAGAAGAGGAGGAATAATAAATACACACTTTGGCACTTGTTTATAATGTGTTGTGGCAATTAATTATCAAGCTGTTTCACACTTCCGATTTATTCTAACTTCTTATCATTACTAGTGTAAGGGCCCGTTCAAAGAACGGGTTGCAAACAACACGCACAACCAGCACAAAGATTATGTAGATCTAGGTAGAAAACAACTCACAACTGGCACAGCAACACCCGCATGGCCCGTAACGTGCATGAGGCAGACGGCACAGAAACTCATGCCTTCAAACTTTGAAACGCAACAGGAGGTTTAAAGTCGAAACAAAACAAAGGCAGGAGGGAGGCAACCATTGTTGAGGAGAAAGCATTATTCGATGACGTACTCTCTCTCTCTCTCTTACAATTACAATAAAAGTAGTAATCTGCAGTCCTGCTTCAGAACTCATGCGCGGGAGGACACTGCGCACCAAGCTTGATATGGTTATTTTTTATGACATGCACGGTACTAAAGTCGAAACAAAACAAAGGCAGGGGGGGGGGGTGGGGGAGGCCATCATTGTTGAGGAGAAAGCATTATTCGATATTTTTAGGCCTATTTTCATTTATTTCAAAATTACAATATTTCGCTTTCATGTCAAAGGAATAGACATAGTAGCAAACAGAACTATCTTTCACATGTAATTTTTTCAGGTCTGGGCATTTCTTCCGCTAGTAAAGCCGCAAACGTTTAACGTCGAATTTTTCAGTTGTGCAAAAAAGTAGGGTTGGAATGAAAAGATAAGATAAGATAAGATAAATATTATTCGTCCTTGTACAAGGAAATTTGTTTTGATCATTGAAGACATAACAATATATATATATGGCCTTTAGCGTCTTTACAGACGGTCTTAGCAGCTAGAATATTCACTTTCACTTTGACTGACAGCTTCTCTCGTGGCTTATTCTACCAATGTTTGACCCGAGAGTGCGATGGCAGTGATTGCAGGTCAGTCTTTTGGGTTCACTTTGGCGAGTGTTTTCATTCCGCCTCTGTCGTTTTGTCAGGTATGTTTCTTTTGCCTTGAAGTCTATTGCGAGCGTGCCACTGCGCAATTTTTGTCTCCATCTGCTTCGATCATTTGCAAGGTTCTCCCATTCATTGGGGTCGATGTTGAATGCTTTCATCGTGACCTTGCAAGTGTCTTTGAATCGCAGATGTGGCCTACCTCTGGGTCGGTTGCCAGTAGCAAGTTCCCCGTAGAGAATTTGTCTGGGGATGCGATCATTTTCCATACGGTGGAGATGTCCAAGCCACCGCAGTCTTTTTTTGCCTAGGAGAGCCTGAGTTGATGGAATGTTGGCTCGGCTCAGAACTTCGATATTTGAGATCCTGTCTTGCCACTTGATCTTGAGAATTTTGCGTAGGCAGCGCAGGTGGAAGGAGTTGAAGGATCTTTCATGTTTGGAGTAGGTGGTCCATGTCTCTGAGCCATACAGCAGGGTGCTTAGGACGCAAGTTTGGTACACGAGTACCTTTGTTTTGATGGTCAGCTTGCTATTGTTCCACACCCTTTTTGAGAGTTTGCCAAAAGCTGTGGCCGCCTTTCCTATTCTGGCATTTATTTCAGTTGTTATGTCTGTGCTACCACTGATGGTTGAGCCTAGGTAGCAGAATTTTCCCACTTGCTCCAGAGGAGAGCCATTCAGCATGATTGGGTTGGGGTTTCTCAAGCCTTGTGTCAAAACTACAGTTTTTGAGACACTGATCCTTAGCATGAATTTGTCACAGGCTTTGGCAAGGCTATTGATGAGAGCCTGGAGCGTGGTTTCATCGTGGGCCACGATTGCAGCATCATCTGCGAAGAGGAGCTCTTGTAACATAATATGCTCTGTACGAGATTTTGCTTTTAGTCTGGCAACATTAAAAATGGAGCCGTCCACTCTGGTGTTAATAAGTACTCCACCTGAACATTGACCAAAGGCATTCTTGAGTAGGGCTGCAAAATATATACCAAATAAGGTAGGAGCAAGAACACATCCCTGCTTCACACCGCTGTTTACAGCAAATGAATTGGATGTGCAGCCTTCAAAGTTGACACATGCCCTCATGTCAGTGTGGAAGGATGCAGTAAGTTTTAGCAATGTTGGTGGACAGCCTATGGATTTAAGGACTGCATACAGGCCAGATCGGCTTACGGTGTCGAAAGCCTTTGTTAGGTCCACAAAGCATGTTATAAGCGGCCTGTTTTGTTCTTTACATTTTTCTTGGATTTGCCGAAGTGCAAATATCATGTCAATAGTTGATCGTTTGCTTCGAAAGCCACATTGTGTTTCTGGTAAGACTTTTTCCGCCAGTTGTTGAAGGCGGCAGAGGATGACGCGAGCAAAAGCCTTTCCAGTAATGCTGAGGAGGGATATGCCTCGATAGTTGTTGCAGTCGCCTTTGTCTCCTTTGTTCTTGTAAAGTGTGACAATTTTGGCGTCTCTCATATCATGTGGTATCACGCCTTCTTTCCAACACTGCAGTAACAGATTATACAGGTGTGGTAATAGTGGGCCTTTTAGGTCTTTTAATACCTCTGCAGGAATGTTGTCACTTCCTGTGGCTTTTCCAGCAGACAGGTGGTCGATTGCATTGGAAAGCTCGACTAAGGAAGGTTCAGCGTCAAGTTCGGCCATTATTGGCAGTTTTTGGAGGTGTTCCTCAAAATCTGGTGGAATATTTTTCTCAGTTGAATACAACAGAGAGTAATGCTCTACCCACCTATTCAGTTGTTCATTTTTATCTGTGATGGGTTCACCATTTACAGACTTAAGTGGGGCGCTTTTGGTGATGATTGGCCCAAGAGCTACTTTCATCTGACTAAAGGCGGTTTTCATATCTCCCTTTTCATTTGCCTCTTGTATGCTGTTACACAAGTCTGTCCAGTATTTGTTGGCGCAACGTCTTACCTCCAGCTGAAGTTTAGCTTTTGCACTTTTCAAACAAGTTTTTGTACTCTGATTGCAATTTTTGTTATACTCATTGAAAGCAGATTTGTTTTGCTCAAAGAGAGGTAGGAGAATTTCGCTGTTCTGGGCTACCCAGTCGTTGTTTGAAACTTTATGCTGTCCAAAAGACTTGATGGCACAGTCATGAATTTTTGAACTGAGAGTGTTCCATGTTTCATCTACCGAGTCACATTGGGTGACATTATCCATGCTTTCAGCAAATAACTTTTCAAATGACTTTCTATTTGATTCATCTCTGATTGCTGTTACATTGATCTTAGGGATTGAAGGGGCTTTTGATCTGTATATTTTCTTGGCCGAAATTTTGATTTTGCTGACTACCAGTGCATGGTCGGTGTCACAGTCAGCACTGTGGAGGGAACGAGTTATTTTTATACAGCCCAAACTCTTCCTCCTTGAGAGAATAAGATCTAATTGATGCCAATGGCCAGACCTCGACAAAATCGAGACATAACAATACAGTTACAGAAATTATGATATATAGCGCGCACACACACATATATACACACACGCTAATAAATAAACAAAATTAACAGTGCACACAATATGCTTCCGTTACTAAAACACATTGACCTGACACGCAGGACACAATTCAACTGTACACAGATTACGATCAAGATGACGGCATTATTGTAACATCCTAGTTGATGATGGAATAAACGATTTAAAGTAACGCTCAGTTTTAGTTTTCTTTGACAACAGCCTTAAACTTCTTACAGATCTTATGTATTCTTTGTTCAGGGGATGTTGGGGGTCAGTTATAATATTATTAGCTTTTTTAATACAAGCACCAGTGTACAGCTCATCAAATCTACGCGAAGTCGTAAAACAGGCCATTATTTGGTGGGTATGTTGGTTAAAACGGGGAGGGGAAAGAGGTGGGGTGACGATAAAGTGACCATTGCTAACGTTAGGGCATGGACATGCTAATCGAGCCTGGGGTTTGCTGAAAAAACGCGGGCCCTTGCCTTAACCTCTTCTGTCATGCGTGAAAACACAATTTATTTCATTCCCTAAATGGGTGTCATATAAATTCCCACAGATGTGTAAGTCTGTGTAACCGTATGTTTTCTGCTGAGTTGTTTCTTCATGATACGTGTACAAAGTTAGCCAGGCATGTCACGTTAACACAGAGGGCTAGAAATTATTTCTAAATGACCCACTTCCTTAAGCGCGTCGTCTGCCGAGGGTGGGTGATCTTGGGGGAACAGTTCGCTGTCACCCAAGGGCGGCACCAGTTAGGGGTGAAACATACCAAGGCTAGTATAGGCGCCAGACTTGTGACTCGCAGACCATAAATTTTGCTTCATCTAATGCAATAGGCACTACCCACACCGCGACCCAGAGGGATGCAGAGGGCAGTGCCTGTTGTGCTAATGTGAAGCAACATTTACGGGCGGCGGGCAACCGATCTGGCGCCTACATCAGCCTTGGTCTGTTCCACGCCTTGGGATTCATTTTTTTTTCGGGGCGTGGTTGCTGAATTTCATTCGTTTCGACCCCCGCCCCCGCAGGCTCTTTGTCTCTAGCCCTGACTGTCTGTCTATCTGTCAGTCTGTCATCAGTCTGTCTGTCTGCCTGTCTCTTTCCCTCCCCGATCTCTCTAGCCCTCTCTGATCTCTCTCTCTCTCTCTCTCTCTCTCTCTCTCTCTCTCTCCCTCTTTGATCTGTCTAGCTTTGTCTAATCTCACTCCAGCTGATCTCTTTCTCTCTGTGTCTCTCTATATCTCTCTCTCTCAGATACACAAACACACATGCAAGCGGGAGCACGCACACACATACACACACACACATACCCACTCTCTTAAACTGTCTCTTCTTTATGAATCCCGCCAGCCTCACAGCAAACAGAGCGTAAAATGTTTTGAAATAAATTTTAAACTTCAAAACGTATCGGGTGTTTTCCCTTAAGGCTATATAAGTCTTGATTTTAGACATGCACGACTAAACGTTAATATACTGTCGTCAGTCTTTTCATTACAAAGCAAACAGCCTTGGCAATGAACTTTTAAGCGACAGGTATTTTAACAACCGAAGCATATCGAAACAAGTGTGGAATATATTCTGCGCCAGCTCTCACAGTGACCTGTATATCAAAATATTTCTGATGTTAGTGCAAAATAATATGCTCTTTGATGAACGTTGCATAAATGGAGGCCAATTATGATATACACAGCACAGAACCTGCAGCCGCGGCCGATTGCGTAGCTTGTATGTTAAGAGAGCTCGCTGCCATGTTGCCGAAAAAGACCGTAACGGCCAATCAACGTTAAATTCATTGTTTATCATCATTTTATGGAATGAAACCATCTTTCTATCTGGATTTAACTTTTGCAGGACAAAATAAATGGTTTCTTTTGCTCCTCACAAAATGGTAAATGAACAAGGAGTAATGGAGTGCAACACAGTATGGTTTTTCGTCTCCAGTGAAATCTTGGGTTTGGTGCATGCGGTCTTTTGCCATAAAACGCCAGTCTGGGGTGAACGACCTCACGGGAAAAGGAGATGGGGTGGGGTGAACGGGAAAAGGAGATGGAGTGTTGTGACGAAGGGGCTGCATTTGCGGTAGGTCCAACCATATGGGGTGGGGTGAACGGGAAAAGGAGATGGAGTGTTGTGACGAAGGGGCTGCATATCTATGGGTCCAACGCTTGGCTGAACAGTGGTTTTGGTGAAACCCTTAATATATGTCGCCTCCTGTGATCTTCCTAGGACAAGATACTCTATATCGGAGGGTTACAGTTAGCAACCGGTGTACAATAATAATAGTCAATTTCGATTCTGGCAGAGCCGTCTTAACGTATGGGCACACTGGGCAGTTGCCCACGGTCCCTAGAGGTTTAGGGGCCCCCATGCATGCAAATTCACATCGGTTTCCGAATGGAGGAAGAAAAGCTCGGGCATTACCTAAGAATGGGGTACAGGACGGGGTGGACAGATGGCTACACTCATGAGTAATGTGGGGGAGTTTCTGAGTAGTTGCATAGGGGGCGGGCCGCAGCCCATTGCTTTGCCCCGGGGGCCTAGGCTAGCCAGGGGCCCATAATGATGTTAAAACGACCCTGACTGTGTGAAAATTTTGACACGATGACGCCGTCGTAGAGGGTGGAGAGCTATCCTGACATGGGTACCGTAAATCGCCTTAGTTGCACCTTTGGTTGCTTCCATAACACATTTACTTCCTAAACTGCCAAACTGAGGGTGCGCCGGGGACAGGATGCCCTGGGAATGGGGAATGGCCCACTGATTTAGGAGGGAGAAAGGCACAGGGCACCTTGTTGGGCGGAGGGGACACGAGTGGAGCGGCACAGAATACCGTGGAAGTGTAGCATGATACCCTGATATAGGAGGAGGAAAGGCACAGGATACCCTGTTAAGGGAATGGAATGGCATGATACCCTGGCTTGATTTTTTTTTGGAGGGGGGGGGGGTTGGAGAAACGCACAGGATACTCCGCAGGGGGGAGGGGGCCATGATACCCTGGTGTGTTGTTGTTGTTTTTTTTCGAAGGGGAAAGGGGGAGAGAAAGGCACAAGATACCCAGCTGGGGGCTGGGGACAGGAAGGAGACGTGATGCCCTGGCCCAGAATCCCTCTTAGGTCTAAAATGTTGACGTCCAGTGATGACTGGTAGAAATGGTATAGCTTGTCTCACCTGACATCCCAATATTTGCACTCCTCATTCTTCTTCTTCTGCTTTCGTTCACCAATCTAAATCTGCAGATTTGTTCTTTTAAGAAAATCTACGGTTTTCTGCAGCTCTGGCAGAGCACCATACAGTTTGATATTCAGGTCGGTAAGTTGGGGCCAATACGTTTCTCGCAGTGCTGGGAAGAGTGTGCAGTTTCTGCAATATATGCTCCGTGTTTTGAGGAGACTGGTTGCACTCACATGTGGCAGATGTTCCTATTGTAAACTTGGTGAACATATGGTGGTCGAGCCTATTGTGACCAGTTCTTAGTCTGAACAAAATTACTTGATCCTGTCTGTTCAGGAGATGATATTTATCCTGTTGGTTTATATGCACTCCTCATAAATTGGGTGTTGCTTTTGTTGTTTTTTTTCTTAACGTCAAACAACCTTCGTAAAAAATGTTGTAATTAGATCTACAAAACTTGTTGGTGTTTTTTCATCGGCGGGCGGCGAACAGTTTCATTGTAATCTTAGTCAAAAACAATTATTATATTAAAGTATCATGTCAATGTACAACTAATGACCTACCTCTCGGTGGGAGAGAAGTGGACCTTGGTTTGAAAAAAAAAAGGAAAATGGGTTAGTTCCATTAAATTTTGATTTCATCGATTTTTAAATAAATTACTTTTACTCAAAATGGCGGCGGAGCAGTGCATGACAGTCAATATCTCAATTTTAATGATCTAAATGAAACACACCAATAACTATAACTGAGAATATATGAGCAATGCATTGTGGATGTCCATGCCCAAATGCTGGCTCCTTTTTGACAAAGACGACCGGCTTAGCAACACGGCGACGACGGGGATTTGTCAAAACTGCTGACGCCTGGATTTCTCAACACACGAGCAAATTAGCTTTTTTAAATAGCACTTTACACCGTCCTGGCAATACATAATTATTTCACGTAGGCAAATGCCTGGTAAACATTTTCTTTCTAATCCCACTAGAGTTAAATCATCCACCCGATAGGAGGAACCCAACCGAAGCGAACCCGCCACGTAGGCCCATGTAGACTAGGCTTGTGTTCATTATCAAAGATCTCTTTTTTTCCCCAAGACTACATAAAATACGCCCATTTGAGAGTCAGATGAAGTTATCAGCTGATGGAGTACTGAAACAAATAACTCTCTTTGGCAGGAGGAGGTCCACGCCATTGTAATATAATTATTTTGAAATACTCGATGTAGGTACAGGGCATTGCTCGTGATAAACCGGTGTTTCCATCCTTCTTTTTTCCCTCTCTCGTATCTAGACAATTTTCCATAATAATCTACAATCTTGTTTCAGCACTCATGAACGGCAGGTCACTACACACAAATTGAACGCTTGCCAAATACAGTATCCCCCCAGCGTTGCGGTGAGGAGTTTTAAAAAATCCCCAGAAAACCGTTAAAAAAGCTCAGGATGAGGAACAAATCCCAAGATTTCTTTTTCAACATACAAAAACAATACATTTAATATTTACGCTTTCGTGATACATTAAATTTAAGCAAAACAACAGTCGTGATTAGCTCGCGGATGACGCAAAAAATTTTCATACACAAGCAAACTTAAGCTGCCCCGTGGCATTATTCACCTTTTAGTCGCAAAGGGCATTGTGATTGGAATGGCATTTTTGTGACTTTCTTTTTTAAAGAAAGAAATAATAACAAAGACACAAAGCCCGAAAAATCCCAAGATCTTAAATAGAAATAAAATTCCAAGATCCCACGGCAAGATTTTGGGAAGGATCCCAAGGACCGACAACCCATGCGGTGGGCTTGACAAAGGGAGCACGAAAAGAGATCATTTATAATTTTATCTAGTCTTTTATATTTCAGTAACTTGCAACCTTTGGCATGACTAACTGACCAAATTATACACTCTTCAGGCCTTAAATTTGGCAGGAAGGTGGCAATTGAGATAAGGAAGATGATGGCTATAATTAAAAGTTGTTTACTTCAACCATGTACGCATGTATTTTTTAAAAAATAACAATGTTTATTGTTATGTAACATCTGTATTTTTGCATGTTTGTTTCGTAATATATTGTGCCGTGCATGTCATAAAAAGTAACCGTTTCAAGCGTTCAGTTTGGTGCGTAATGTTGTGGTGCGCATGAGTTCTGAAGCAAGACTGTAGTTTATTACTTTTTTTCTTCTTCTTCTTCTTATGAAGTTGATTCGTCTATGTAAAAGACGATCCCTCAACTGCACCATATGCGACTCGACGTTACTCTTCTGAGGCTAAAAAACAGGGTAAAAGCCCTGCATATATTAGGACCATTTAAAATATATTCGTTGTGTAAATTCTTTTGTATATATCTCTCTGGTATAAATATCTCTTGGCATCAAGATTGTGCACAGAAATAGACCCGCACCCTAGATACAATGGTAGCTGCAACGGATAATTATGTTCTTTAATTCATTGTCAAAAGCCGCTGCAGACGATAGTGTTTGGACCTCTGCCGGGAGGTTGTTCCACATCCTGATGACATTAGGGTAAAATGAGTAAAGATGGCTGTTAACCCATGAGCTTGGGATGTTATATTTTTTGTTATTCCTTCTGTTGCCTCTATAATTCAAATTTACATAAATTTTATTATATGAGAGACAGAGAGAGAGAGAGAGAGGGGGGGGGGGAGCACATGATTGTTTATTCCGGGCAATGCCCCGTAGGTTATCTAGTATTACTATAACTTAAAAAATAAAAAAATACCTGAAATTTGAATCAACACAACTGGTTGTTACGAAAACTTAGATTAGTAGGGTTGAGCAAAAGAATGGCCAAAAGTTGCACGACAATGAATCACTCCCGTCACTTATTTTTTTTTAAAGAAAAAAAATTATCAGTCAAAGGCTGTTCTGACATACTTTACAGAATGATGTCGTCTCACACTATGAATAACACCAGATTTTAAACAGGGATGTTAACATTATCGTCACTGTCATCATTGTTATTACTGACTATCGCCATTATCACCACCAACAGTTAAAAAAATAAAAGGCACAAGGCTTATTAAAGCTGCCGCCGTGGGTGCTATGGCCAATATGAGCAGAAAATGCAAAATTTTAATTTTGAAAATAACCAGTCTGAGACATCTACAATGTTTGTCCTCCCTCCCCCAAACACATACATACACACACACACAAATAAAACACACTATAACAAAAGCACTGTCTTGTTGATAGGGCACTATAATCATTGAACATTCAAAAATCAACGAATACGACGTGCAAGATGATTGTATTTTATGCCTCTCAGAAAAATGAAGTTTTTGTTTTTTTATATTGCTTCTATTGTCTAAAGTTATTTAGGCGAATCTGATTCTCGTCTGCATCTTTTTTTCTTTTAACAATAACTATTTAACAATTATAGCGCCTCCTAAATCCCAACATTTTGAAGCAGAAGGTATGGTGCCGTATTCGATACCAACTTTTTGAAGGGCTAAAAAAAGTTAATATCAGGTCAAAGTAGGCTCATACTTGTTTGACTAGTTCAGATTTTCAGCTCGTAGATATTACTACTAAGTCCACCAGTTCTACCATAAATTTTAATGCTGCTTTTGAGTTGAGCTAAAGTTATTTCCTTAAAAATTTGGTGATTGTATTATGGCACTAATTATTCGTGTTCCACAGAGTTCGGTTGTTCTTGTCACGAATGGCTGGACATAAGGGTTTTCATGTTAGGGATGGCTGGAGATGAACTATGGTTGGTACAACTTACGTTGTTACAAATTTTCGTCAAGTGTGTGAAATTTGAACATTTTACAAATTATTATCTGCTCCTTGAACTAGGCTCGATAGCTGGTAGAAACGTGTTCTGGGGCGTGGCATGGGAATATTTTGGTGGTGCGTGGGATTTCAAAATGGGCGTAGGGATTTATCATCGTAATCTTAATTTCATTTTAATGAAAACTTCTTTTGAATGCATTCATACGGAATATAATTTGTTGAATCTTTTTGTATATGCCGTATTCTAATTCTGTACGATCATGGTAGGGCGCACGTTTGTTCTTTTTTCTTTTTTTAAAAAGAAGTGGGGCGTGGGGCAAAAAAGGTTGAGAAATACTGGGGTAGATAAGGGGGTGCGAGAAAGATATGGGGTCCCAGCCAGAGACCCAACGAAAATCCGTCGGGTAGAATTGACGTCAAGTTTGCTCACATGAATAACATCGTTCCTACGGAGGTCCGCTGGTTACAGCATCCCGCCGGCGTCAGTTTGGTGTAGGGAATTCGCCCTGTGATAATCATACCAACCAAAAGGAAATTCTATCGACGTAGAAATGCTGGCTGGGGTTGGGGAGAGAAAGAGAGATAAAGGGATCGGGTGGGTGGGAAGAGTGGAATTTGGTAAAGAGTGAGGTGATTAAAAAAACAATTAAACAAATGAGACCCCACGATGAAATTAAGGCTGAAGATGAAAGGACTGAAACATTAATCTCAACATTTAAAATTAGGAAGAAATGAAAACTATTGTAGGGGGAGGGGGATGAGAAGGAGGCACTTTTGTGTCATCCACTTATTAAATCATGCCACAGACCCTCTTAGCGTTTTACCCCCGTAATGCCTTTGTTTTCATGATCCTTGAATTTTATGTATCTAGCCCGGTCGCGTCACGTATACCCTGACTTGTCGAATTATAAATTACTGCACTGGTACGAAAAAAAAACGTGTCTCGATGCGTACTTTTACATATATGACTTGCAATTTCGCTTGCTCAGTTCTCTTTGATTATTTTTGGCGCGGTATTATTGGCTACAGGAATGTTTGAGCATGATGTAGGCCTGCAGTTTCTCTTCATCATGACATTCACCTTTTCCGCGTCATATCAGTAAGATCCTGAATAAACGTAGATGGCGCTTCTAAGCTCAGCCAATGTTATGCATTGAGGTCAACCTGCCGTGAACTTTGTAAGGTCACGGCCAGCTACGCACCAAGCCGGTGTCTGTTCTTTCCTTTCCCAGTCATACATGTGCTAAGTTGGGTGGACGAAGAAAAGTCAGAATTTTATCGAATTGAAATAATACTTCTACAATCGAAGCGAATTGAACATCAAACATGAGCTACCACAGACCAGACGCTAAAAATTTGCAGGTTTTGAAAGATCTTGCTAATACATTGCGAATTCACAGCATCGAAGCAACGACAGCCAGCAATTCGGGGTAAGTGCTAAGGTAGAATCATACTGTGGAGTCGCAACAGGTCAATATGCTAACCTTATCTCGGCCGAAACGGAGTGGAAAGCTATTATAGCGTTGTGTTTCAGTAGTACGAGTTCAAACAGCCAACAAAGTCACCATTAGCAACCAGTGTATATGCAGTAAGTTTCGATTCTGCGGAAATTTAGATAAGTCGACATATGCAACATGCTAAGTATCAGCGACCATGATACAGCTGTTTTCAGTTATTGCTAAAACCTCGGTGGGCTAAATCAGACAATACCTCGACTCTGATACTCTGTTTGGTTTTAAGAGACTTGTTAGGTAAAATTGCAGTATAAATGGAGTGAACATTTGTACCAGTTGGCACGATAACTAATTTTGATGCCGTTGGGGATATCAGAAAAGCCAGTCTTCTGAGGAAAGTTGTGAGTGCATTGGGCTGTACAATATAGAGTAGCTGGTAGAATGCACAACAGAGCTGGCAGAAGGACCAACAAACCCTTTTTCAGGTCTCCATATATATTGCAAAATGCAAAATTATGGTAGGGCATTGCATATCAAGGCCAGGGAGATAATTTCTTAATTCAACTTGATACAATATAATTTAGTGGCAGTATTGCCGAAGCATGAATTGTAAAAATTATAAAGAAAGTCAGGTCCATGGTATTTACCACACATAGATCTATATGATTGAACCTAAATTTTATTTATATGGATGATAGCAAGTTTTAATAAAAGTTTATGAATTATAAGTTATACTGAAAATTTAAATGGAAAGGGGTACAGTGTTCCAAAATCTCCTCTTGAAGATAATCAACCATTTGGCGATTTGCCAGTGGGCTGAATAGGCAGTACCTTAGTGATTTTTTTTTCCACTCCACTGCTTGGGCTTAGCGACAGTTTGATCCATCACTTGAATGTATGCAGATATTGTTTAGATGCAAAGACTTCCATAAAACTTAAAACCGTAACTAAATCAGCCAAATCATTTATCTTACTGACCTTATATTGAATAGTTTTCAAATTACCCAGGTCTTGGCATAATGAGTGGAATTTTGCATGGGGTTTCTCATTTATAGAAATTTGATAAGTTGTCCTCTGCTTGGTATTTAGTCATGTAAATCCACTCCTTGTACCTCTGCGGAGCCTTGAAAAATGAGCATGCCAGGACAGGTCCATAATCTTGTCCCACGGTTAAGCTTCAAAAATCCAATGTTTCTATTGTGTATTGCTACTATACACTAAAATTACACTGCCACCACATTCAAGCACTTTCTGGATGATGCTTGACGCGCATGGAAAACTGACATTTGTTGCATCGTAACACTAATAACACACATACTTATATTGACTGAAACACCCGGTCTGATGCTTTGGATTTGTGCCTCACTGAAGTCAGTGGGTAGCACTGTCGTGGAACATTGCTTCCTGTCACACGGGATGAAATATATAAAAATATACACCCATCACACATCACTCATATATAATATCAGATGATGCCAAACCAAATGCAAAATTGCAACACCATATGGGTGATCAGTCCAAATGGGTACCTGACACTGATTTTTGTATACTGATAGTCATGCTGATTGTGAGGGTATTCTTGCCAAATGTGGAATACAATTAACCACAGTTATATTCCATCTAAATTACTCCTTGATATAAATAAATGGAAATGCAGAAAGTCTGAAGTCAGTTTCTAGCCACTTACCTTGGCTTTATTCAACATTCAACGGAAGTATGATCAGATGCATGATCTGTAACACAAACAGATAGCAGACAGTTAGACAAACAGATAAAGCAAACAGTACATGACAAGCGATGAAAATAATATATATATATGGCCTTTAGCGTCTTTACAGACGGTCTTAGCAGCTAGAATATTCACTTTCACTTTGACTGACAGCTTCTCTCGTGGCTTATTCTACCAATGTTTGACCCGAGAGTGCGATGGCAGTGATTGCAGGTTAGTCTTTTGGGTTCACTTTGGCGAGTGTTTTCATTCCGCCTCTGTCGTTTTGTCAGGTATGTTTCTTTTGCCTTGAAGTCTATTGCGAGCGTGCCACTGCGCAATTTTTGTCTCCATCTGCTTCGATCATTTGCAAGGTTCTCCCATTCATTGGGGTCGATGTTGAATGCTTTCATCGTGACCTTGCAAGTGTCTTTGAATCGCAGATGTGGCCTACCTCTGGGTCGGTTGCCAGTAGCAAGTTCCCCGTAGAGAATTTGTCTGGGGATGCGATCATTTTCCATACGGTGGAGATGTCCAAGCCACCGCAGTCTTTTTTTGCCTAGGAGAGCCTGAGTTGATGGAATGTTGGCTCGGCTCAGAACTTCGATATTTGAGATCCTGTCTTGCCACTTGATCTTGAGAATTTTGCGTAGGCAGCGAAGGTGGAAGGAGTTGAGGGATCTTTCATGTTTGGAGTAGGTGGTCCATGTCTCTGAGCCATACAGCAGGGTGCTTAGGACGCAAGTTTGGTACACGAGTACCTTTGTTTTGATGGTCAGCTTGCTATTGTTCCACACCCTTTTTGAGAGTTTGCCAAAAGCTGTGGCCGCCTTTCCTATTCTGGCATTTATTTCAGCTGTTATGTCTGTGCTACCACTGATGGTTGAGCCCAGGTAGCAGAATTTTCCCACTTGCTCCAGAGGAGAGCCATTCAGCATGATTGGGTTGGGGTTTCTCAAGCCTTGTGTCAAAACTACAGTTTTTGAGACACTGATCTTTAGCATGAATTTGTCACAGGCTTTGGCAAGGCTATTGATGAGAGCCTGGAGCGTGGTTTCATCGTGGGCCACGATTGCAGCATCATCTGCGAAGAGGAGCTCTTGTAACATAATATGCTCTGTACGAGATTTTGCTTTTAGTCTGGCAACATTAAAAATGGAGCCGTCCACTCTGGTGTTAATAAGTACTCCACCTGAACATTGACCAAAGGCATTCTTGAGTAGGGCTGCAAAATATATACCAAATAAGGTAGGAGCAAGAACACATCCCTGCTTCACACCGCTGTTTACAGCAAATGAATTGGATGTGCAGCCCTCAAAGTTGACACATGCCCTCATGTCAGTGTGGAAGGATGCAATAAGTTTTAGCAATGTTGGTGGACAGCCTATGGATTTAAGGACTGCATACAGGCCAGATCGGCTTACGGTGTCGAAAGCCTTTGTTAGGTCCACAAAGCATGTTATAAGTGGCCTGTTTTGTTCTTTACATTTTTCTTGGATTTGCCGAAGTGCAAATATCATGTCAATAGTTGATCGTTTGCTTCGAAAGCCACATTGTGTTTCTGGTAAGACTTTTTCCGCCAGTTGTTGAAGGCGGCAGAGGATGACGCGAGCAAAAGCCTTTCCAGTAATGCTGAGGAGGGATATGCCTCGATAGTTGTTGCAGTCGCCTTTGTCTCCTTTGTTCTTGTAAAGTGTGACAATTTTGGCGTCTCTCATATCATGTGGTATCACGCCTTCTTTCCAACACTGCAGTAACAGATTATACAGGTGTGGTAATAGTGGGCCTTTTAGGTCTTTTAATACCTCTGCAGGAATGTTGTCACTTCCTGTGGCTTTTCCAGCAGACAGGTGGTCGATTGCATTGGAAAGCTCGACTAAGGAAGGTTCAGCGTCAAGTTCGGCCATTATTGGCAGTTTTTGGAGGTGTTCCTCAAAATCTGGTGGAATATTTTTCTCAGTTGAATACAACAGAGAGTAATGCTCTACCCACCTATTCAGTTGTTCATTTTTATCTGTGATGGGTTCACCATTTACAGACTTAAGTGGGGTGCTTTTGGTGATGATTGGCCCAAGAGCTACTTTCATCTGACTAAAGGCGGTTTTCATATCTCCCTTTTCATTGCCTCTTGTATGCTGTTACACAAGTCTGTCCAGTATTTGTTGGCGCAACGTCTTACCTCCAGCTGAAGTTTAGCTTTTGCATTTTTCAAACAAGTTTTTGTACTCTGATTGCAATTTTTGTTATACTCATTGAAAGCAGATTTCTTTTGCTCAATGAGAGGTAGGAGAATTTCGCTGTTCTGGGCTACCCAGTCGTTGTTTGAAACTTTATGCTGCCCAAAAGACTTGATGGCACAGTCATGAATTTTTGAACTGAGAGTGTTCCATGTTTCATCTACCGAGTCACATTGGGTGACATTATCCATGCTTTCAGCAAATAACTTTTCAAATGACTTTCTATTTGATTCATCTCTGATTGCTGTTACATTGATCTTAGGGATTGAAGGGGCTTTTGATCTGTATATTTTCTTGGCCGAAATTTTGATTTTGCTGACTACCAGTGCATGGTCGGTGTCACAGTCAGCACTGTGGAGGGAACGAGTTATTTTTATACAGCCCAAACTCTTCCTCCTTGAGAGAATAAGATCTAATTGATGCCAATGGCCAGACCTGGGATGGCGCCATGATGTTCTTTGGCATCTCTTAAGGTCAAAGTACGTGTTTGTAACACATAATGAGTTTACGGAGCATAGCTCCAGAAGGCGCTGCCCGTTTTCGTTGATGTTGCCAATGCCGAAGTGCCCAATGCACTTTGGCCATGCGGAGTGATCTGCTCCCACTCGAGCGTTAAAGTCACCCAGAATTAGCAGGCCTTCGGTGAGAGGGATGTTGTGGAGAGTCCTCTGCAATGCCTCGTAGAAAATGTCTTTGGTTTCGTCAGAGGAGGTAAGTGTTGGGGCATAGACACAGATAATGTTGGTAAAACCAGACCGGGTGTTCAGTCTGAGTGTCATGATGCGTTCTGACACTCCAATTGGAGTTGCGATCGAATTGATAAGGGAGTTTTTTACGGCGAAGCCCACGCCGTGGATTCTCGGCTGTTCGCTGCTAAGGCCCTGCCAGAAGAAGGTGTAGTTTTCTTCTTTGACTGACCCGGAGTCGGGAAGTCGAGTTTCTTGAAGGGCAGCGATGTCGATGTTTAGTAGCTGAAGTTCTCGATCAATAATTTGGGATTTCCTGATGGAGTCAATATCAGTGAGATCTTGCTGTTGCAAGCCTGGGCGCATTGTTCTGACGTTCCAGGTACCAAGTTTTAGTATTTTTCTGTTTTTGCCAGGTGCACACTTTACGTCAGCTTTTTGACTTTTGGTCTAGCTCCAACCACCTTATGAAGCAGGCTGACGTGGCGGAACAACACCCAACTGCCTGGGGGCTGCCCAGGTTACGGCGGGCGGTAGTTGATCAATGCAGCTGAAAAGCCGCTCCCACCGACAGAGGGGACCCCTGGCGCTCATCCGTACGCCAAATGGATTGAGCTTATCACCGGTAACTGCCACCTCCCGTGTTGTGCCCATCCGTAACGGATGGCTGGAGTGTCCTCTCCAAATCGGAAATGGGTGGGCTTATAGAGGAGAGACAGACGCTTGCCAAGCCCGAGCAAACGCCTCCTCGTTTTGCTGCCTTGCCTGGGCTATTTTTAAGAGATGGTGCTTTGCCCAGAGGCACCACCCCTCTCTCTGCCATTCTAGTTAAACCCAAGGGAGAGACCAGGTCAATACATTTGGAATTAGTCCGGCTGCAGGAGATGCTGGAAGCCAGTTTGATGCAGTTCTCCCTGACAACCACCTTCAGGTCTCCACTCTTGATTTTCTGTCTGGGTTTACTCCCATAGCCTTTGCTATCATAGCAACACACAAGGCAGTGTGGTATTTGTATTCAGGGTTACCTTCCCCTAGTCTTCCTCTCTCCCGAGATGACCCACAAGACAGTGGGGGTGACAGTAGCAGGCTGTATTGTGTACTGTTATACAATAGCAGAAAACTCTGGCCTGACATATAATACAAAGCACATAAACATAGCAACATCGCGACACTCCTTCCCTGATGAAAGGCTTTGTAAATCATAATTGCATTGTCAGTGCTTCAAAAGTGGGAATTGCTCTGCTCATTCACGATTTTTGTCTCTCCTCAGCCAGTGTAATCCATGTATCATCATGTATTCATAAAAATATCAAAATATCATGTTTACAGCTAGATTAACTGTTTTGCTATGGTAGGCCGGATACTCAGCTTGCGAATATTCGCGTCGTGACGGAAAGCGGAATAATCGGTTTGAGTGGACATCGATTTTCCAACACTAATAGTAATACCTAAGCCAACTTCTCAAAATACTGAATCCCGTTCTGGTTCATTGGTTTTCCTTTGTAACTTTAATGTGAAATGTATTATGTCTTGTGTTTATACTGAGTGAAAGAAAAAAATGTCTTTGAACTATGTCTAAATTTCAGACTGTATAGTGTTGAGAGTTCCTGTCTGCAATGACAAAAGTTACTGTAGGGAATGAGTTAAGGCTCAAGAAGTAGTTTTGGTCCATTTTCAGCACAATGAACGAAAGATTTACCAGTTCCCAGTTCCCACTTATAATGCTCCCATCAGTCAAATGTCCATGAGAGACTGATCTTTTGTGCTTTTATTATGATGTTTTGTTTTTGTCAGTGAAAGTTTGAAAAAGAATTGTCAAACTGTGGATGCCCTAGAGTAGAAGTGTGAGGAGTAAATTTTATTCGTATTGTAGCATCCTCCTGTTGTGACGTTGAACTGTGCAGTGAATGCTAAATAGAATCTAAAACTGAAACTTCCCTTGTTTTGTTGTGGACTGTGCTATAATTGTCACTTCTGCATAATGTTCATGTATATAATAAGGCCTACGCCTTTACTGTATTGTGTGTGCCAACTGTGACCATGTAAGACCAGGAACGCTCACATTGTGAGCTCTGTAATAAAACTGTTGTGGTGAAACTTGTGAAACAATTGTCTCATCTTTATAGATCAAACTGTGGTTTGTGGACTCTCTAATGTATAATATTGTAATATTAATATACCATCATAATTAGTAACAAATGGTAATAACGTAAGGTTGTGTCCAGCCTACCTTTCTAAAATTAATCCAGATTCCAAAAGACACCTGGCCACAAGGATTTTCTGTTAAGGATTATATGTGTCTTTATACATTTTATTTTCAGGTGGTATTCACATGTTTTTGCTGCATGTATCAAATTAGTGCAAAGAGAGGTAGTTTAAGGAAAAGGAAAGGCCTGAGATTTCCACATTTACTTATTTTAAATTGTTGTGCACATTGTCTCAATCATGTAGAATTTATTATGAACATTTTTGCTTGTACCATCACTTTGGTTTATATTGTTCTTCATTTGATTCACATTTTGATTCCATGTCATGAAATTCACATGCATTAGTTACAGCTGGGCTGTTACATTTTTCTCTCATTTTTGCGCTCTTGTTTATATCTATAGACATCCTACATCATGTTGCTCAGCGGCGGAAATCATGTCTGTGCTTTTCTTCAACACCATGCAATATACCATCAAAGAGCCTCGCCACCCAAACAATGATCGCTTTGTCATGTCCAAGGGCCATGCCTGTCCAATTCTGTATGCTGCCTGGGCAGAAGCAGGGCTCTTCCCTACATCAGAGTTGTTGGAACTAAGGAAACTGTCTTCAGACCTGGAGGGTCACCCAACCCCTGTAAGAATAATGAGCAGTTTTAAGTTAATATGATTATGTATATGAGTCCATATAATGTTTATAGCTCAAAAGTATTTATAACTAGATGAGGTACCGGGCATTGCTCAGAAGAAACCTGTGCTTGCTCTCTCTCTCTCATAACAACAGTCTTGCTTCAGAACTCATGCATGCCAAGACACTACGCACCAAATTGAACACTTGATATGGTTACTTTTTATGACATGTTGATACTATTACAGAATGGCGCTAAGATGGAGATTGTTAATTAGAACTATTGACAGCACAGTAAAACAATGCATTTTCTATAAATTCAAAAACAAAATCAGTAAAAAAAATCTAAACTTCCGTGCACCCTCCATAGTATTTGAAACCTACAAGCGAAATTTGTTTACTGTAGGTGGCCTAATAAAAAAGCCTTTTGCGTTCAAAGGTGGAGAATTACGAATTATACATATAGATAATTGCATGTTTCGTTGTTCACAAATCCATGTTTGTTATTGCTTGTGTAGAGTTTATTCAATATCATTCAGTGATTATAACACTTTAACAGTGTGAGAAATCGGAAATGGATCATTTAAATTTGATTTTACCAGAATTCCTGTTCGTTATAGTTTGTATGCATTGAGTCAAATGTCGTTCCAGCCAGCAGCCCTCATCAATCCATTTTTATAAAGGATTTCATAGTGTTGGTTAGATTACCATAGGGGTCTACTTAGGAAGAGTGTCATTCTGAGGTCCATCCTATGCATTGGATTTCTACAAAGTTTGCTGGCTGGGAGACAGGGTTGTGAGCCTAGGAAAATGAAGTATGAATGGAATGTCAGTTTACAATAACCTGTCGGCTTAACTCATTAAGATAGGAGTTATGTTTGTGTTTGGTAGACCGTATTAACAGACAACGCAGTGTGTGTTGGTCCATCATTTTTGGGTGAGATCTAGTGACGCAGTGTGCATTGCTCCGACCTTATAGAGTTACCTTGGTCCCACTCTAAACTGGGAGGGAAAAAAAACATTTGGAATTTTGTTTGATGCTATACTCTGATTCATGTTTTCAGAGATTGAACTTTATAGACGTTGCCACAGGATCACTTGGTCAAGGTTTGAGCTATGCCGCTGGTATGGCTTACACAGGCAAATACTTTGATAAGGCAGAGTAAGTAGAAAGAGAAAAAAAATGTAGAATGCATGTAGTTAGAAGTGAATTTACTGTTGCAGTGAGTACGTGCTTAATATAATTTAATTTTTTTTTGCATCCTGCAAAAGCTGGAAAGGTTAACAGGGGCCACTCAGGGTTTAAATGGTTTGGATCCCAAGAAATATTTTTTTCATTCCATGAGCCAAAATGCATCTTGATCTCCATAACCTAGTGCTGTTTTGTTTCATTGTCAAAATTTACAATAAATTTTGAATAACTCAGATTGCAGTCTCCTGTGTAATGAGTGATTTACATGGAAATCAAAACAAAGTAAGTGTTGGACTTGAGTTTCTGTATGCGTCTCTTACTGCCCACAGCTATCGTGTCTACTGTCTGATGGGTGATGGTGAGAGTGCTGAAGGATCTGTCTGGGAAGCTTTGGCCTTTGGCAGCCGCTACAACCTGGACAATCTTGTGGCCATCTTTGATGTCAACCGCCTTGGTCAGAGTGAGCCCACAATGCTTCAGCATGAGATGGATGTGTACAAGGCCAGAACGGAAGCATTTGGGTAAGGATCATATTTCTCCAAATTGTTTGGATATTTTATCACTGGGGGTGACGATTTTGACTATGTGGCCAAATTGGATTTTGCTTGTGGAGTAAATTGTGGTGGAAAGTGCGATGGTTAGGGTTAGGTTTACATTTGGTTCACTGCTACAGTAGCCATTTTTGTTTTGCAAAATGACTGCTTAATGTTTTTGTAAGTTGGCCACAAAGAACTTGTGAGTATTTTGGTTACATGACCCAGATAGCCTCTACCTTTTATTATTTCCTGTTCACTTTTGTTCCATTGTTGACCAAAGAAAGGGAAGTGACATAAAGAATCAGCTAAGGCTCTTGATTGTTGTTAAACTTAACTTTGCTGTTTGTTTCTGTTTACACCTTTCACATCTAAAACAGCTATCATTTAATTCCATCAATATTGGGACTTGAATATTGTCTTCTACAACTTACAATTTTAAGATTGCTGAATTTTAGTGGTATAACGGAGGAATAGGAAAATAACATAATGTGCATCCAACTTCCCATTCATGGAATGCATAGTAAATAATCAAGTATTTTTCAGGGTCCACTCTGGACCTGCACTAAATTCAGTTTCACAATTTATACTTCATAGCATATCATTTTGATTTTCAAACACACATCCAAAATCTACAGTATGTGTGTTGTAGTCATTGGCATAGAATTAAAATGTAATTGATTTTTGATATAAACTCTTGTTTACTGACGTTCTGGCTTTCCATAGCTGGAACACCTATGTTATTGATGGTCATGATGTGGAGGCTTTGTGCAAGGCATTATGGGAGGCCAGCCAAGTCAAAGGAAGACCAACTTGTATCCTTGCAAAAACTTTCAAGGGACAAGGAATTCCAGGTCAGTCAACGGAAGTGTTGTTAATCATAAGAGTGCCACTGCAAACCACTGTAAATGTCAGGGTGTTTGTTTCAACACTAATGCTTGATGATTTTTCAAATACTTTCAGCCTTTGAAAACACTATAAAGAGAAGTGGTGTCACTTTGAAATGTAGGTCTGAAAGTTATTGTAAGTTTAAAATATGGATTTTCTGTTTTGGATTACAAATCTATATGCAGCAGTTGAAACCAGGGCCGATCAGATTGTCCTGAGCAGTTATGCAGCGGCCTTTGGCTGATCCAGTCAACTTTCTTATACTTGTAGGCTTAAAGTAGTCATTTTGTCGAGGCATGGCTCACACATTTCACCTTCTTTCTGAATGCTGTTATTTCATGTTAACTTTTCTCTGTTGTCACACGTTTCGGAGCAAGTCTCAATATCAATAAAAGATTCTCCAAATACACCTACAATAAGATAATTAGTATCAGTGTATTGGTTATTTAGAATAGAAGATAGGAATACATTACACTTTGTACATGAACGTATATTCTACCGTGTGTAATGCAAAGCATCGCAAACTCAGGCTTTAAGCATTGCGATGTGAGAGATTGGGCAAAGAGTCATTCAGCCGTAACACGCAGTGTGCCCATCAGTTGTAAAGTGGGTCGCTCATGCATTGCGCGAGATAATGTGAAAAAGTTGATGCAATGACATTTTCCTTGCAACTGTACAAAATCAAAATCACAAAATAATTTGTTCAAAACTTTGTTAAAAAATTTATTTCATGTTTATTCAGTGATTGTATGTGAATTTTTCGGTGATCCCGTTTTCGGCACACATCGTCAGAACCCATCCCATATTTTGCACGGTTTCGGCCCACCCTTTTTCGGCCCACTGCTATTTTGTGATGGGTTAAGAGGATCGATAATCGAATCTGCTTCTTCCGTTAGCCTGGGCATCCACCGGCTATATCATGATTTCTCCGCCATGTGTCTTTGTAAATTTCGAGTCCACTTTGTTCAACTCCTCTAAGAGAGCAAAACAGGTTTCCTCTTTGCTCTTGGAAAGAACCTGTCTCAAGTTCAGCCTCTTCTGATTATGGCGTTTTGTAGACCTTTCATGTGTTTATAGTTCAAATTTTCTGTCCCCATCCACTCAGTTCTTGACAAATTATCTTGGAATGTCGCAATATCGGGTCATATACTGCCTTCCTTTTGCAAGTCTGACGAGCTTTGTGCTTCCACATTTCTTCCTCACTCAGTGCTGGACGATTGTGTGAGAGTGAACTTGAAAGTAAGATCGTTATTTCCACGTCTGTAGTCCGGCGTGCTTTGCAACCGTTCTTCTTTATACACCTCCACTCGATTGTCGAGGCTGTCGTTCTCTATTTGCAAAATCTGTATTTTTCAACCATCAGGCCGACATTTCCTCTATTTGTGACAATGCCTTCCATCTTCTCTGAATGCTTTAGACAAAGTGATCCTCAATTTCTGCACGAGGAAGACCTTCAAACGTAACGCGGGGTTTTCAAAGAAAAAAATATTAGCCTGGATGCACTATCATGAGTGTGTTCCTCATCAATATAATATAAACTAGTCATCCACGGATAGAGAAGGGCAGATTTAGTCATGTTTGAGCGAAAACATATCGATACTCGAGAGCTTGAAGATTTAGTGAGGATATGAAGGAAAAACAGTGGGCCGAAAACGGGTAAGAAAATGGGTGTGTCAGCGGGCCGAAACCGGGTACGAATTTTTTTATCTGGGCCGAAAACGGGTTCTTCCGAATTTTTACATCCACTGGCTTTTGCTGAATATCCTTTTATTTGTACACTATGCCATTTTATGTACATTGCCTTAAGTCAAGGGTTCCCAACCGTGGGTGCGAGATGATATTTCAAGGGGTGTGAAAACTTAGATTTTGAAATTTTAAAATTACAGTGTACATATCATCTTCAAACCAGATATTACTTTTGTAGGCGGTGCAAAACTATATCAGAAGTTTTCTAGGGGTGCGGTTGGGGACCACTGCCTTAAGTATTTATTGTCCAGTTTGTTTCTTCAACCCAATAAATGATTTGTTAAAAAAAAAAAATGTTAAAAGGAAAGGAATGTTCCTGCCTGACTGAGAACTGCTGTATTTTTGTTCTCACTCTTCATTCCCCTGGTCAAGCCAAATCTATCTTTCACTGTGTTAAAGTGTAAAATGCCCATTATAATGCCAGTACGCTGTTAAACTCAGATTTAAAAACTTAAAACTTTTGCTTTGTGTCAGTGTGGACCAAATTTTTTTTCTTTGTATATTTGAAAAATGAACGATTTGAGTGGGTGTGTGCTCTGAAAAGTAACATGAACAGAAAGATGTGGCTGCAAGTGCAACGGTTTTGTTTTTCAAATAGAACACTTGATTTTGTTAAATAATTTGGGTAAGGGTGGCTATAGGACATTTAATCCAAACCACCAGATTTTTTGGTTGAGTAAACTTTTTTCATGGAAAAATGATTAAGATGTAAGTTTTGAAGATTTGAACAAATGTTATAAATTTGGCTCAAAATCATTGAGGGTTAGAATCAGAAGGGATCTGAGTGCCATTTGACTACTTCTGATAAAAAAGCAAAAAACATAATTTCAGTGTAAACCAATCAAATTGAATAAACGATTGCAACACTTGACATCAACCCTTTGAGTAAATCATTAAAATGTTAAATTTCGACTGATGTGTACTAAAACAATGTTTTTTTTGCCTTTTTCTCAAAAACAGTCAAACGGCACTTAGATCCCTTCCAATTCTAACACCCTCCCCCCAACCTACCCACCCAATTTTCGCTAGCTGTGTTTGAGTTGTATCAAGGAGTTGTTGTTTGATCAGAGTTCGAAAATGAAAGTTGAACATTATGTTCTACTAATTTCAGGTATTGCTGATAAGGAGAACTGGCATGGCAAACCCCTGGGTGCACACACTCAGGAAGCTATTAAAGCCATCAAGCAGAACATTGTCAATGCAGGACCTCACAACCTGATTCCCAAACAGCCTGCCGTTACCCTGGGTCCAGTTAGCACCACCGCGAAACTGTCACAAGCTCCAAGTTACAAACTGGGAGAAACTGTAAGAAAATAAACTATCCTGTTTGGCCATGAAAGTATAGGGCTGTGTGGTAGTGAATATATCTTTTTTTTTTCTTTTCTTTTTTATGCCTAAATCAGCAAACATGACACAAATTCAGACTTAACAAGTAAAGCGGTTTTTTAAACTCCTTTCAAAAAAAGAAAAGAAAAAAAATGTGTGATTTGATTTGTAGCGAACATATAATTATAAAATTTACATTTGAATTGAAACGTTTTTATCTTGTCCTTCAATCGTTGTATGTCAGTAGGTAGCTAAATGTCTGTCCATTACTTAGACATATGTCTGTATATTATGTGCTCGACACAACCTTTGAGCCTGGCAGGATGTGGTATTCCTCATTAAACTGAGGACTTTGTTCAGGTGTCTATGGTCTTTCAAGATATGTAGGAGTCTTTTAGTTGGGCTACAAAAGGATGGTCTGATAGATGGTGGCTTGGATAGTTAATGTCCTAATTCAGCTGTTGTTCTGGTTGGGGAGGGATTTAGAATTTTATCAAATCATCATGGGTAACTCGGATGCCAGTTCAGCTCTTGTTAGGAAAGGATTTAGAATTTTGTCTGAAGTGGCATGGACAGCCAACAAGCCTGTTTGATTCATCTTCCACAGGTTGCAACACGTTTGGCTTATGGCACAGCTCTGGTGAAGCTTGGCAAGGCTAATGACAGAGTGATTGCTATGGATGGTGATACCAAAAACTCGACCTTTTCTCTGAAATTCAAGGTTTGTACTGAAGTGGAGATAGAATAAGGCTAACATTGGCCTCTTTAATGAAAAGGGGACGATTTACAAAATAGAGGCTGATATTGAGCAGTAGTGCAATCGCTTTCTGAAAAAAATTGCTTCTTTCCAATGAAAAAAGACTTTGTGAAGTGTAAATATTGATGAGTCGCTCTGCAAATACTTGCAGATGCCTGAAACCACCTTAATTGTCAATACACTGACAATTTTTTTATGTACCTATGTAGTACATTGCTGATTTTCAGCAGTATGAGAAAATGATATCAATATGTAATTTGATTTTTAAAGTACAGAAAAAAAACAACAACAAATGAAGTAAAAATTTGCAGCTAGAAATATTTGATCAAGATATTTCTTAAACTACTGAGGATAGTCATTAACATTATACAAAAAAGCGTTCAAATCAGCTGTTCTGCAGCTTACACATGCATATTTCTAGAAAGTGCACTTACCTTCATTCACGTTTAGTCATAGCAAGTCGCGGGTATAGAGCAAAATTGTTGTATCTCCAGGTTTATGAATAAGGAGATACAACAATTTTGCTCTATACCCACAAAGTATGCTTTCCTTGGGATACTTACTGTCAAAAAGTGATTTGATCCTGTTTGTAATAAGTCATATGCTTTGTTGTATTTTGCATTTAGTTGGTATAATTTTGTTTTCAGGATGCTTTCCCTGATCGTTACATTGAATGCTTCATTGCGGAGCAAAATCTGATTGGAGTGGGCATTGGTTGTGCTACCAGACACCGCACAATCCCCTTTATCAGCACATTCGCTGCTTTCTTCACAAGGGCGTTTGACCAGATTCGAATGGGAGCAATTTCACAGACCAATGCTAACTTTGTTGGTTCTCATGCTGGTGTTTCTATCGGTAAGCTAACCAAGTTTCAGTCAAGCTTGATTTTGTGTTTGTATTTGGATGCTTCTTTGATCCCATTTGGGAAATTTGCCTTAGTCACAGTGTCATTGCAGCCCGGTTGCAACTAGAACAAATTTGTTGTTGCCACAGTCCGGTGATGGGCAGCTTTTTTCATTTCTGTGTGTGTGTGTTGGGGGTGATTAGTTGTTTTTTTTTTTGCTCAATTTTGTCCAGACAGCCGGCCCTTGCCAGGCCTGCTCTTCTTTGACTTCCAACTGCCAAGGTATCTTTAACATGTACAGTGTGCATATGGGCTATCCGAGGTTTTCGTCCTTATCTGAGAAGTCTTGGTGCTGGATCCCACTTACCATAGGATCAGGGACAGGGAGATATGAGAAAAATCCCAAAATTCCGACATACCTGCGGCAACCAGGAATGGAACCCAAACCTTCGGCATGAGAGGTGAACACCTTACCTCTAGATCAACGTGCCCCATGCTGTGACTGTGTTTGAAAACTTGCCTTTGATAGAAAAATTCACAACTGGTGTAGTAGGGTTTTTTGGGTGATACTAACATGTATTTTAAGTGTGCCTGTAAATTTACTTTTGCCACATCTTTTAAGTTGAATCCCAGCTGTAACTTTTTTTAAAGAAAGTAGGAAGAAGTCAGACCCACGATGCATAAAGGAGTCAGCTGTAAGAAATTGCAGATATTCAGGAGTTTCATGAATATTTCAGGTCGAACTGTCAATATAATTTAGTAAGTAAGAAAAAGATGTAAATATACTGATGTTGAAAGTTCGAATAGTTAAATGTTAAAAGGCCAAAACATATGTTTTTGAAGGGAATTCTCTTCTTTTATAGACTCCTCCACAGAGAATTTTAGTTCTTTTCTTCTGTTTTTCTGTTTTCGTAAAGAAACTGAATGCTCCTCTTGCAGGTGAAGATGGCCCATCTCAGATGGCACTGGAAGATTTAGCTATGTTCAGAAGCATTCCCGGATCCACTGTCTTCTATCCTAGTGATGCAGTGTCCACTGAAAGGGCAGTTGAGCTGGCAGCAAACACCCCGGGAGTCTGTTTCATCAGAACCAGCAGACCGAATGTTGCCGTCATCTATGGAAATGATGAGCCCTTCGCTGTTGGGAAAGCTAAAGTTAGTAAATATGTTTGACAGTTATTTCCTATTGTAGCACAAATCCAAATAAATAGTATATATTATATATGTGTCCTTAATGGCTTAGATTCACCCAAGACTGCTGTCGTGAGAAGAATCACTGAGTATTCTTTGTTGCATTTACAGACAGAGAAGAAAGCATTATTTGTATTTCTAAAGTAATTGTACATGCATTTGAACAAATTAATCATTGAGTGGCTCGGCACACCATCTGGATAAACATCTAAATCGAAAATGTTTTCAACTTTGAACAATATAATGTAGGAATTCATTTTTTTTTTTCAATATGGAAGTTGAGAGTCTTAGTAGAATATTTTCGATGCACACTTGTTGGGTAAGTATATTATGAAATCTAGGATTATTCTTGACTAAGGCAGACATTGTCAGCTCAACTGTACGTGTAAGGCCAAATGCCTTCTGAAGATTTTCAATAAAATAAGATATAATTAGCCTGTATTAACCCTAGTCCTGCGGGAGGCCACTATATTGGCCTCCCCGCGCAATACGGGAGGCCATTGTTTTGTCCGACACGCTTAACCGCGGGTCCTGCGGGAGGCCACATTTTTGTATAGCAACGGTGCGCCTCTCGCTTTGTTTATTCGGTTGCCAAGGCTGTCGTTGTTGTTTTTCTTCACATTTTTTTTCCCACACAATTTTCGCGTGTTTATCTATCCTGTCACCCCTACTATATCTATCATCCGATTACGTTTATGATGATGCAACTATTCGTCATACTCATGTAATAGTACTGACCGTCTGAAGTTTGAACTGGGGAACTTTTACTTTGATGCTGGTTGTCATCTACATGTGAAATGAGAAGAAAGAGGCCATGTGCGTATTTGAGACGCCGTTCTACGTCTGTAATTATGAATTCCGATGTAATATTAGGGCATGCTGCATAAGGGCGTTGTCATGATCTCATTTTTGGGATCCAGTGAGTAGTGTTAGGGTGATCCGACCCTTAGAATAAAAAGGTGGGATTTTATAGGTTAGTGGACTCACGCCTTAAGGCGGTGAGTTGTGTAAGCTATGCACGGGGCACGTGAACCCGGCATGATTTCGGAAGGTGAGACAAGAAACTTTCACGGGGTTTGGCTGGAGATATATAAGCTTAAGTCGCCATTGTTTAAGCAGAGAACGGCTGTGGAAATCATTCGATCCAGTGAGGTTCCTCTCGGCTCGAGCTCCAGGGCCTGACAATAGGAGTCGAGCACAGACAGAATAGACACAAGTGAAGTCGAAGTGGAGTGACCGTGTCATCATCCAGAGAATTGATAAACGCCTCGTCGCACTAGGCCAAAAGTGCGAACCGTGTCCTTTGGATCAACGCTCGTACTTGGCTACGAGCGTATAATGGTACGCAATTCATAAGTCCACACAATAGAGACAGGAATTACTAGATCAGCCCAGTGACGAAGCTGAGTAGTAGGAAAGCCACCTGGCAATCCTCACAATAGAGACAGGATTAATACAGTGTAGAATGATAGTGTGTGTGGAAAGAAAGAAGTATTGAAGTCAGTCATAGAAAAATAATCTTTTGTAGACGTAGTACGTAGATATTGTATCTCATGTTATATTGAATGCCTTAGTTGTATCCCATGTGAGATTAGAACTTTTGAATTACAGTTAATAAGTTCAGCGACAAGCTGGAGTTCCCACAACGGGGCTTTGATGTAGCCACTAATTAAGACAGTCCTATGTATTGTATCTGCAATCCTATCTATTGTATCTGCAACCATATTTATTGTATTCTGCGATCCTATCTATTGTATCTGCAACCATATTTATTGTATCTGCAATCATACCTATTGTATCCGCAATCATACCTATTGTATCCGTAGTAATAAAGTAGTATGGCCCTTCAGGCCTGATATATATATTCGAATGTGTTATTAATTATTATGATTGTGCCTGGACGAGTGTGAGTGGCCTTTCGATTAGTCGAATGCGCTATTATCCCCAAGACCTTACTCACCTCGAACTTTGACAGGCGTCTGTCAGTAGGTTTTTTCATCAGGGAAAACTGGGAGAAAATGACCGACTTTGTTGTTGGTCGTTGTCTTTATTTGATGTGGTAATTAGAGAGATATTGTGTTCCTTTGATTAAACCGCTTTTCAGTACATGTATGTGCTCTATGACCTGGAACTGGAAATCAAATCTCTCGCTAAAACTAACATTATAGTAAGTGGGCGCTTTACATAGTAGAGGAGGAAGAAGGCAATGTCACGATACATGTGGTTAGTAAATTAAGCGAATGGCTTAAAAAATAATTTGTTCACCTGAAAGGCCTGACATAGGGACAGAAAAAGCGCAGAGGTCTTGGGGAAAATGATAAAACGTATGTTAAACGGCATGTAAATGCAGAAAATTCTTGATTTGGGGCCTTCCATTTCACAATAAAACCTACTGCATATCATCACCAGTACTTTATCCAAATATCATAGGGGTCCCTTACGATTTATCCACCACTATTGTTGTTATTGCGTCCTGAAGTATACGTGATACACGTGTTCACAAGGACCCGATTGACCCAACCGCCGAGGTTATCGGCAACACGCGAACGATCAGCTGACTGGCCGCTGGCCATCCCCGCACGGGGTGTTACGTGGACGAGTTCACTCAACGCGGGACGAGGGTTAAAATAAATTTAATTTGCACTTGGTTTTTTTTTTTTTTAGGTTTTGAACTTCATAATGAGTGGACCATAAGATATTTTTATGTATTGTTTCATGTTCTTTTCTGTGGCAGATTGTGAGACAAAGTGCTCAGGACAAAGTCACTGTGATCGGATCATGTGTGACTCTCGTAGAGGCCCTTAAAGCCGCTGATGTTCTGGCCGCTAGCAACATCAACATCCGAGTGATTGACCCCTTCACTATTAAACCTATTGATGCTGTAACAATTGGACAAAGTGCTCAGCAAACTGGCGGCAAAATTATCACAGTGGAGGATCATTATGGAGAAGGTTTGTTCCTGATCTGTGAAACTAAAATGGCATGTTAAATAGTTAGCTCTTTTTCTTTTTCTTTCTTCTCTTGTTGAATTTCCGAAAGTTGAAAGACTTGCTTAATTTTCTGCATGAAATCAGTTTCATCGCATGTAGTATAGTAACGAATCCACAAGGTAACCTCTGGATGAAGGCATTTGACAGTGCATGAGCATGATAACAAACTGATGTATTTAACCCTCACCCTGTGATGGGCGTACCAATACGGCATTGACTTTCCATGCATTCACTTTGCATGGGCGTACCAATACGGCATGGTCAAGCTGACCGCTCCGCTTGCAAGCCGTATTTTCACGCGTCGGGTCACTGACCTCTTTGAGACATAACTAGCGTCTTATTGCTCACTGTATCTCTTCTAAATCAAAGGCATGGTGACAAGGACATGTTAACCAGTGAACCACTGGTCGGAATCACAAAGATTAAACTTTCAAAGGCTCTCCTCACACTATCAAAAGATGTAACATCGACACGCGAACTCTTGCCCAACAAATTTGCAATATTAATTTATTTTCTCACAAGCTGACCACCATCTAGAGTTGTCTGTATCTAAGAACCAATCAGAAACAAGCTCTGAAATGATCTTTGCCCCAAGTGCATACATTGGTTTATTAGTATGTGTCAATCAGGATGAAGCCATTTGTTTAGGGCTAGGGAGGGCGTGGCAAGTTCTCACGAAAACTGCAGCTGTCAGTTTGGAATCATAAGTCAGATCATTGGTTAGAGTCTGACAGACAAAAGTTTTGCTGGTTAATTCATTATCAAGCGCGATAAGGCATAGCAGTGAATGTTTTCATACCGATCAAATACGAACCGAACCACGTGGACAGCATTTGTGTGGTCATCGTACATGGGCTTAAAGCCCGTGTCCGGTCAGTGACTCAGATAAGATTCTCCATGAGTAAGGTCACTGACCGGACAGCGGGCTTTAAGCCGTCGCACGCAGGGTGAGAGTTAAGATATTTCTGAAAACCTTTACATTTGAGTGTGAAGCGCATAAAGTCTGGTTTAAGGCCGTGAATTTGATGCAGACCTTTTCCACATTTAAAAAAAAAAAAAAGACAGAAAGCTGTGGGGTTTCAGCAAAGCTTGGTATGAAATAAAAATGTGTCCAAAAGAAAAAATAAGTTCTTTGGTAAAACAAAGGTCTTAGTGACTTAAGTGAAAGTCAGTGTATTTTATCTTAATTTCATTTATTATTTATCTATCATTTTGAGTTCATAGTATAGTTCTCTTGCTATTTGTTGTTATTGGCGGATGAATGCAAAACTCAAGGTTTTCTTCTTTTTTGTTGCCCTACATTTGAACTTTCTCTATTGTTTGCACGGATCAGTCACAAAGACTTCTCTTTCCTTGATCACCCCAGATTCACAGTGTTTCATTTTTTATTTGTTTTGTATTGCAGATCCACTGCAGATTTAACATAATAATATTCTTCTCATGAATATTCATTCACTTCTCACAGGTGGCATTGGTGAAGCAGTTGCCGGTGCATTGAGTGGCTATCCCAACTGTATCATCAAGCGCCTGCATGTGAACGAAGTACCTCGCAGCGGAAAGAGTGCTGAGCTGATGGAAAAATATGGCATTAGTGCAAATTGTATTGTGAAAGCTGTGCAGGCCATGCTGTCAGCCTAATCCTGTTATAATCTCTTGGTAGTAAAATGTCCTCATGTACATTTTCTGAAATTTTTTAGAGGAATGAATTCATTCTTTCATATTATAGAAAACTTCTTTATAAGAAATAGAATTTTGAGCTGTGCCATTCTTTGGAAGTTAGGCCCAGCATATATTGATTTGAACCCTGATATTATAGAAGAACAGAGAGCACAAATGTGAGCATTATTTGCATTAATTTAAAGCCACAGATTGTTATCTAATAACAACTGATATCTATGTCTCTTAGTTCAGTGAACAACCTTGAAAAAGTTATGAAGGATTTTAATGGGAATTTGTGAAAATTACTGACATACTTCAGGGATAAGTTATCTCAAGATTTACACATCATTGGCATTTGCCTTTGTTATTTGCTGAACATTTGCTGAGGAGGATGTTCAGTATGTTCTGTCCTCAATGCAGCTCTTTATCGTCAAGTCCTGCTGTAATAATACAGACTAATTTTGATACTTTTCCATGGATGAAATACATATCTGAGACTCAAATTTTCTACAGGCAAAATAACATATTGCCTGTTTATTTCAAAAACTTTTCAGCTTTTTAGGTAGGATTTTGCTGTACATGACAAAAATTCTGGTGTATCTTGAAACATTTGTTCCCAGAATCTATCCTATATTACATCAGATCATCAGAAAACCTACCCTACACATCTTTGGTAAAAATATGACTTGCAGTTAGAAGATATTAGAAGATTTTGAAGATCTGACAGGATATGTTTCAAAACCTGTAAATAATACTTCTATTTTTCCTTTCCGAAGGTCCCTTGACAATATGGTAGCTGCAAGCTTTCTTTTAATCAAAATTCAGTGATTACCAGCCAGGTGGATCAATGTGATAGTACCTTAGATTATTTCATATTGCTCACAAATTTGAATTGGCATATATATTATTATATATAACGTGATTCATTATGAGTTAGGTTGTTTTATCAATTTGAATATCTCATTGCAAATCTCAATGTATTTGCTTCATAGTTAATTTGTGTTCAGATTTAATGCCTTGGCTTTTTTTACCGCAGAGCTTGGATGTTCAAAATGTAGACCATCTATTAATGTAAAACTGTTCGTTTTATATCACATTATACTCCATCTACCTTCCATAATTTAGAGGAACTGTTGTTTCTTTTATGCATTTGCCATCCATCTGCCTTTAGATATGTGATGCTTTTATATATCTAGCATAGTTGTACTGAGTTATTTAACATCTTTGAAGATTGAAGAAAAGACAGCATTCATCTGAAAGTTTAAGTGGTGAGTTCAGGGATTATCGAGACAAGTGTTTTGTTTAATAATCTCCCATTGTAACTTGAAAGTGGATTTTTTTTCTTCTTTTCAAAGGCAACAGTGCTTTTTGTTTCTTGTTTGCTCCATACTATTTTTTTACTATGGATATATATAGACTTTGCTTCATTTTTCCACGGAAGTGAAGGGTGAGAAAACATGCCGATATATGGCATGTTGTTTTTGTAAACTATTGCAAAAAGTTAGCCCTTGTAGAAATTCTATTCATGGAATCCGGAACTATTTTTGTTGACCAATAAAGTGTTGAAAATAGATTTCATCGTTTTGTTTTGTTTCTTGAATGTTGTGAAACCCACTCCGTTTTTTTGTGTTTTTGTTTTAATTTTATTCTGTCGTTCACATTTGTACTCTTCTATACATTACAGGTGTATTCTTATCCCACCTAAATTACTTCGTTGCTGTGCTGCAAGACTACCGTAACTAACATTTCGAAATTTTACAGGAGAGCCAAAAAACTGATTTTCTTTGGCGTATTGCTGCCAGCATATTCTAAAGACAATGGACTTGATTATTGCAATATCGTTATTTATAGGAATTGAGCCACGAGCTTTTGACACAAGGTGCGCTATTGATTTTCAGACCCAAAGAACGGAAAAAGTGATTTTGGCCAAAAATGTCAGTTACAGGAGTCTTGCAGCATAGCAACAACTTGTCCTTTGGTTTCTCTTTCCTGAAGCGACTTGTCATTCTATCTCTCCATCTATCCTTTTTGTCGAACGGTCTCAACCTGTGTCCAGTCCATCTGATCTGTAATCTTTAAATGTGGATTTTCTATTATTGCATTGTTGGAATCTCATTGAAACTGGCTTTTGAGGCTGATGCTAAGGGACCCTAGTCTTTTACATAGTAAGCTGTGGCTGAGTCGTGAACACAACCAGAGAGTATAGATTTACACTACAGAGAGGTTTCACTATTGGTTGATTTGCACTGCGAGACACAGGAGGCTCCGCGAAACCACGGTTAGCATGGAGCGGAAAGTAGGTCGCTGCGGTAAACAATACCAGTCCGTGCATTTCCACAGGGCGTAAGAATTTACAAACGGCTCTAAATAGTTTGTCACCCCAAAAATATGAACAAACCACAGTAAACAGATATGCATACTATCTTTGGGGAAGGCGAGCTCTTTCAATTCTTCAATTTCTTGTTTACCGCAGCGACCTAGTTTCACGATTTGGCGGATGTGAGATCTCTCTATACATCTATACTCTCTGACACAACTCAGTATTTTCTCTATTTGGCTTTGTAATAAGGCTACAGTCTACTGACAACAGTTTTGAGTTGATATCCTGCCGCATTTGGATGATAATTGTTTTATTTTATTATCAATTTATTTATATTCCCCCAATATTTATGATATATTTATTAACATGTGAAATACAGGATATATTCCAGCTGCTCAAACTGAACTGTCAAATCCTGTCAGCTGATGATGAAAAGACCTTCACGGTTCGATCGAGAGCAGCCGACAACGCAGAATTCTGTGATTGGCAATTCTGGGATATAAAAGACTCCAATTGGGTCCAATCTCCAGGATAGTCCTTATAGACAGCTATGAATTTATTTACTTGTTTATCGATATGCGTATTTTTTTTCCCTCTAATTATGTTTCTCTATAGATTTTTCTGTCCACTTTAAACATGTATGTACTTTTTATACAGCTCTTTGAATTATAATATTACATGCTTACCTATTCAGTTATCTGTAATCATTGAGTCATGCACTGGATGAATAGATTCCAAATCGTATTTCTTCAATCTGAGCCGATAAAAAAAAAAAAGAAAAAGAGTTTTGAGTCTAACAGCGTGTCGGCACGGTAACAGCCACTTTGTGACTCACACGTTTTTTTCATTTTCTCTCTTTGGGCTAGCTTTCAGCCGTCAGTTGCCTACAGATAAGATCAGATAAAAGTGAAATTAGGAATCTAACGGGAAGAGGCCCGTGCTGGAAAATATATCTATAAATTTTGTAAATATGATAGAAGTCTGTTAAATCAACTTGTAGAGTTCGACCTCTTTCAGAAATGACAGGATGCGCTGCGGGTCCACATCAGAGAATGATTCTTTCATGGCACATTGTCTTCTTTGGATATGCACGAAGCCCACACATTCAGTTAAAATGTGTTTTATCCCAATAACAGCCGCAAAGGCTAATTTCAATGAGGTTGCCACAGCTGGGTTGCCATCAACAATGGATATGCCTTTTTTTTTTAACATTGAAGACTATCTACCAGCAGACATGCTGGCTTAATGGCCACTTCAATGAGGGACGTCGGTTAGTTAGTCATGATTTCTGTAGAAAAGAACACAAATGCAAAGCATTTATAAATACACTTCACAGATCATATAACATACACCATATGTATACTTTTGCATAATGTGCATACTGTCATCACTGTTCTGCATTTGTGATTTTGCTTGCCTGGTCTTTATCATCAAACCCAGCAGGAATTAAAAAAAAAACAAAAAAAACTTATTTCTCACATCCTTCAATATGTCAGTTCTGTAAAATGAACGCTTTGTCACGAGTGGAGTGAGTGCAATTAAGGGGATTGCTACAGAGCGGGTGTAGAGTAAGAAGGGCTCACGGCAGACAGGTAGGGAAAGACGTGAAAGGAAGAGAGTAAAATTAACGCACGAAGACAAGTAAGGGAAGCGTGCATGTTATGAGTGGTGGGGGTCTGAATGAGGCGAAAGCGCTGTATTACTATCACTGCAAGTTAGAAGGTCCTACTGAACGGACGCTAGTAAGAGCCCAGCGGGCGGACATAAGGGGAGCAGTCGAGAGACAAGTGAGAGAGTTTTTCCAGTGATGTCTGGTGTCGGGGACGGGCCGCAGAGCCACCTCGATGAGCACAGGGGATAGGCCAGCATAGGGCCGGAGGCCACACATAGGCCAGAAGTGAGGCTGTCAGTGCAGGACAGTAGAGGCACATAAAGTCGTGGCAGTCAGGCCACGGACAGGGACGTAGATATGAGCGTGAATGTAATAATGTACTATTCCCATGTTGAGGGGCTAGGAACTAATAATGTACTATTCCCATGTTGAGGGGCTAGGAACTAATAATGTACTATTGCCATGTTGAGGGGCTATTGAAATGATAATGTGTTATTGCCCTGCTGAGGTGCTAGGGGAGTGCTAAGGTGTAGGACAATAGGAAGGTGATATTGAGAGACTGCGGTGCCAGTGAATTATTAATGGGCTATTAAGACCCTGAGGGGAGAGGCTGAGGCCGAAGTGCCTTTAGGAGTAACTACCGGGTTGTGGATCCGAGGGAGAGTGTGTGTGAGAATAAGGCCGTTGTACGGCAGTTAATTTCAATAATATAATGTATGTAATTGCGCTATTATCTGTATAATTATGTTTAATAAATGTGTGAGTCTGATGGGTTGTTCTGTTAAGTGTTAAACTTGTTTGTTCGTGATTGTTGTCCTGTCATAACTTATTACATCTCCCAGTCTGGGATTTGTGACACGCTTGGCAGATGAAACCTTGTGTGTCGTTTGTGTGCCCCAAGCTGATATAATCTTACTAGTAACCTGTGATGATTGTCATATATATTGGTAAGTTCAGTTCAGATTCCTACAGTTCCACTGACCTGCAATACTCAAATTCCCCTTTCAGTACACGGTTCAAAATATATTGGTATCATTGAGAACAATAAAGAATAAATGACTCCTGTATCTTGCTTGCATCTGTCGCCATCACCTGAGCTTGAAAGTCTATAATATTCATACTAAAACCAGTTGTAACAGATGGTTCAGCTATTTATTCCGATTCACCTGAGATAAAATTTCACTGTATGTATCGTACTATGTGCTGTTGTTTGTATCTGCTAGATAAGTGCACTATTCTCTGCTGCTACAGGTAGGCCTACTAGTCAAATTTGTTACGATCAGATGAGAGTATGATAACGTGATAAATTTCTCAGCCTGTGTTATAAAAAAATTTAACTGTGGTCCAAATTTAAAAATCAAAATGGGTCATTTCTGTGTGCAATCATGCATTCTGCAAAATGGTGTCTGTGAAAACAAGTCACATATTGCATTCCACTATCCAAATGAAGAGAGATATTCCTAATTCAGTAGAGTTGAAAAGGTACTTTTTTTTTAGCTTATTTTTTTTAAGAGAGATGTTTCAGGTTCAGTAGAGTTGACAAGTTGTTGACCTTGACACTTTTATTTTGAAGAGATGTTTCAAACTCAGTAATGTTGAAGTGTTACTAACTTCAGAACGTATTTTCTTTGAGAGGGATGTCCCAGATTCAGTAATGTTGAAAAGTTATGAATATTAACTGACAACACTAAATTTTGGAGGGGTTTCAAATTCAGAAATGTTGAAAGGTCACTAATGTTGGCAGTTATTCTGTGGAGAGACATGTTCCAAATTCAGTAATATTTGAAAGATCACTAACTTTGGAACTTATTCCTTGGAGAAAGGGGTTTTCACATTAGCAATAATGTTGAAAGTTTACTAACTGTCACGAGCAGAGTTAGGGTCTTGGGGATGTTACGACTGCACGAGAGGCAGCTAACTCACACTCGGACACAACCACACAAGAAAAGTACTAAATAACTAGAGCGTATATATGTCAGGCCGGTCAGGCCATAGTTTACATAAATATTAATAACAAAACAAAAGACAATAGAGGTATATATTCAAACCAAAAACTCTAATTAATAACTTAACCAATGATATTCATGTAACTATGGAGGTACTGCAATCAATAGTAAATAGGTATATTATACGAAACTGGATATCAATTTAAAGTGACAGTTGAGTCGCCACTGGCCAGTCGCCAGGCAAACTCTCCATAAATCATATGGGCTTAAATGTTAGGAGAGCCCAGTACGTTCAAAGCCTACAGAAGCACTCTTCGGCTTGTAGGTAATTTAAGCAGTTGCCAAAAGACTATTTTATGCACAATCACTATTCAATTCATCAACAATGTGCTATATTATTCCAATCATACTATGGCAATAGATCTATCATACAGGACACTCGTGGTCGAGTGCCAGCTGGGGTTTCCTTAGTCTTCCTATGAGGCTGTAGTTCTCTCTCTATCTCCGATCTCTATTATACTTGAATAATTAAGATATATTACCATTGCTCACGCCTACTGAGAGGCGCGAACATCAAAATAGCGCAGCGTGGGCTTTCAAAGGTCAGCCCACTCAGACCTTTCTTTCTAGAGCTCAGTCAGTCCGTTAGCAAGGACTTCTTAGTCTTCAGACCACACAGTTCAGGTACTGGCCAACCGGAGATACTTCACGAAACGATGCTTCTCTCGTCTGTATTCACCTAATCTGAACGTTACACGATGTTATATACTAACCAACTACCCAGCGTGCTAGTCCGCTGGCCCAATTAGTTCAGCTATCTCATAGGTCGAAACCTCCCACCATTTTAACTGTAGTAATACGTCTGCACTATTCTACCAGCCAGTTAACGTGCAAAACTTGTCTAGTCATACTTAACAATGTCAACTGTCCCCACCTTGTTTCACCCCTACTCCATTACTTATTAATCACGAACATAAGCCGACAAGCGTGACTCTAGCAGTTTAACTCTACATTTATTTACTCACCAACTATAATTTGGCGAGGACCGTTCAAGGCCACCAGCCAATTTCTCATGGCCCTGGTAAACAACAACAACTCACTCTCTGCGTGAGTTTTAATAATATCCGAATCATGACACTAACTTTGGAATTTTTCTTTAGGAAAACTAACATTAGAGGCATGACCTATAAGAAGACAATGTAAGTGATGATGACAGGATTAAAAAAAACCAAACCAAATGCAAACGAAGCATAGCATGCAATGCTGAGCTGCTGACTGCAAGTGTGAAATTAAAATGTGACAAAATAAAGAGCAGATTGTATGTTGATTCACCCAGCGTTAGAAATGAACTATAAAGAAATATTAAATTAATCACAAAAGAATTACAAATGCAAAGGGAAAAAAATGCAAGCTTTTAGTCATCTGCAGGTGTGACATTCATGGTTCAGCAAACTGAAACCCAAAATTTCCAAATAGTCTATTCCTGAAACTGAAATGGCCCATCAGGCCTGTGCCATGTCAAATTAAAGCAAGATCATAAATGTGATGCTGACCGCTAAAGAGTAATACATGTATTTTGTAAACTAACATCACAATTGGCCTAACGCTGATGCTCGCAATGTCTGTGAAACTCCGTCACTAATACATGTAATACCACTGGAAATTTTTTTAAATTGACGTGTTACGAACAAAAACTGGACATTCATTACAATGTGGAAAGCTTTCACAGCCGGCTAGCTGGCTAGTTTGTGCATCCTTTGGAGACATACCATATTATAAAGGTCCCACTTCAAATCCAAAGAAGAGCCGGGCGACGAAAAAGAAAAAAAGGTGGGCGACGAACACCGAAAGTCATGAACTCAGTATGGCCGGGGTTCTAGAAGATGTCAGAAAGTTAAAGGCCGAAACAGCTAATGAAAGAATTCTTTCTGCCTCTGAAGATCGTTATCTGCCTTGCTCCACCTGGGGAGTTTCTTACCACTTATAATGGAAGTAAAGCCACCAATGTAATCATGAAAGGCTTTTTAACTGCCGAGCCTTAAATTCTACAAAATATATTGCGATTGGATAGACGTAGAGGTGTAATGGGCATATTTTAAAAGGTCTTGAGGTGTGCTATATTTTTAACATCTTCGTATTTTGAGCCACAACTGAGTTGAACACAAGAAAGTCTTGTAATGTAATGCACATGTAGCAGGAAAAAAAGACACATTTTCTTCAAGTATTATTAAGAACTAGTGTAAGGGCCCGTTCAAAGAACGGGTTGCAAACAACACGCACAATCAGCACACAGATTATGTAGATTTAGGAAGAAAACAACTCACAACTGGTACAGCAACACCCGCATGGCCCGTACCGTGCATAAAGCAGACGGCACAGAAACTCATGCCTTCAAACTTTGAAACACAACCGGAAGTTTAAAGTCGAAACAAAACAAAGGCAGGAGGGAGGCAACCATTATTGAGGAGAAAGCATTATTCGATGACGTACTCTCTCTCTCTCTCTTACAATTACAATAAAAGTAGTAATCTGCAGTCCTGCTTCAGAACTCATGCGCGCCAGGACACTGCGCACCAAGCTTGATATGGTTATTTTTTATGACATGCGCGGTACTAAAGTCGAAACAAAACAAAGGCAGGAGGGAGGCCATCATTGTTGAGGAGAAAGCATTATTCGATGTTTTTAGGCCTATTTTCATTTATTACAAAATTACGATACTTCGCTTTCATGGCAAAGGAATAGACATAGTAGCAAAAAGAACTACGTTTCACATGTAATTTTTTCAGGTCTGGGCATTTCTTCCTAGCAGCAGTGAATTTTTTTTTCTTGCTGTTTTTTTATATAGATTATGACAGGAAATTTCATTCTGCGCCTCAACTTACACATTGGTGATCGAAATACAACTTTGAAATCACACCTGTGTATTTCCCGCGTCAGCTGCCCAACTAGTACTGACAAATAATGCTAATACAACATGAACAGCAACAAAAAGGCATTTTCACTTCATCTAAGTTTTGTTTATTGTTGTGCATACAAAATACAAGAATAAAAGTTGATTTGAATCAAAGAAATAAAATTTAGAGATACATCTCATCTTCACATCAAGTTCTATGAAATATTACACAAATAGCAAGTACATAAGTTGTTGCAAAACTGCAATCTTCAAGCTAATTAACAACTGTACATCATATTTTCTAAGAACTAAATGTCAGTTGTCAAGACTGTTAATGATAAACACTAAAAACTAAAACACACATGCAGGAGAGAAAGAAAATGGAGATCATAAACACATAACTAATATCATAGAATAAGCAGGGCTTTATTTCGGTATTTAAATATCACAGATAAGTTCAGAGAGAGGCCTCTCTGTCAGTGTTATCTTTAAATATTAAATCTCAAATGCAATTTTCAAAATCATGTTTAGTAAGATATCTGAAAAATGGAAGTGCATAAGTAGGATACACTTTGCATAGGTAGGGAAGATATCCCCTGCCTATTCACTTTGCATAGGTAAAGGAGATATCTCCTGCCTATGCAATCCCTATGTGCAAAGTGCATGCAGAGAAGATTATTTCTTGAATATTCACTTAACTTTGGCAAGGAAAATATTTTTGTCTCTGCATATTTTTTAGGTCGGGAAGATATTTCTTGTGTAATAGGCCTACTTTGCTTAGGCAGGGAAGATATTCCTTTCTTTCTGTGCTTTGCCTGCTATGTTTGCGATAGCTATGAAACACTATAATTACAGGTAATGATTATGTATCGCACTCATCATCCGGCGGTAAGAAGCCACATCAGCACCTATCCCCATTACGACCCATTGGCGACAGCAAACCTAACCTACCTCTGTCAAAATATGGCAAAAAGAAAAAGCTGTAAGAAGAAAGTCGACCCTGTTGTTCTTATGCTTCTTCAATTTATGTTCATATATGAGGGGACAATGAATTTGACAGGCTTTAATTTTAAGCCCATGGAGCCAGAATGTAAAATTAATTACATTGTACATATGTTATTGTAAATGAGCATGGCACCTCTGAAAAGTTCAGAGTGGATCTATTGGGAGAGGAGCAAGGCGACCTAGCTGTTTAATTCCTGCCTACTTAGGAAAACATACAGTAAAGCACACCTACACGAAGAATACACCTGTATTTAATTTCTTGAGGCACTTATAGGTCAAGCATTCCAGGGAATTACCCAGCCAGCACCCCTCGTATTTGTGTAAGATATCCCTGCAGAGTAGGTAGGATTACCGTAGGGGTGGGGTCCCTACATCAAACAGACGTCGGTCAATGCTGTAAACAGCGAATCTACGAGGGAACGATGCCATTGCTTTGTGCAAACATCCTATACAGAGGATTACCTTAGGGTTGCTGGCTGGAGTGATGACACTTCGACTACGCCGATTCGCTCCTGCCGCCACTGGCTCGCCGACAACTAATTCTATTTATTTTAATATCGCGATTCAAATTAAATGAACTAAATTTAGACCAATAATAATTCCACACGTTTAGTGATGTCGTAGTACACTATCTTCCCTGCCTATGCAAAGTGCATAGGGAGGGATTATCTTCCCTACCTATGCACTTCCCTGAAAAATATACTATATTATTACGAGTAGGCACAATGGAATGTAATAAAATATCTACATTTTTAAAAGAATTCTAAGATAGCTTGCATGCCTTAAATAAACTTTTAATACCACTTTTAAGGTTTATTAATACGTTCTCCGATAACAGACTCCGTGGCATGTGAATATCATCAGATACTCACATTTCATGTTTATCACCAATTCCAACAGAGACAAGAATACTTTACAGAGACCCAGTACCCTTCATGCCCTACCAAATAAAATACAAAAGACAAGACAGTATATCTCAGATAATTTTTGTATGTTAATAAAATTACTGAAATTATAATAATGGCTTTGATTTTAAAAACTAAATACTGAAATGATACAGCTTTGATTCTCTCTCCCTTAAATTAAAAACATGAAGCCAAACAAGGGATTTTTAACCCCATATCAATTATCAGCCACTGATAAAAAGGGAAGTAAGACCCCAGAAAATTCAGCGAAAATTTAAATGCTGCCTCAAAGTAACAGAGTTCAAGTTGAAACGAACTCCAGGTACACAATAAAATCCTTGCTCAAATACATCAACACCACATAACTGGTGAAATCCAAACTGAAAACAGAATCACACAAATAGCACACAGATGAGACAGAAATATAAATTTTACACTCTTAAACAAACTCACTACTTTTCCCTCTCACTAATGCTTACAAACCTGCCACATTTTCATAAGTATGATTCAAGAGTAGCTTTCCAAAATAACAATGACAACAAAAGATAATTTATTTTGATCCTTCACTTTTTAAGTCTATTCTTCCCTGTAAAATGGAGTGATATTTTGCACATCACAGGCCCAGACACCCAGCAGTGCCTACAAATACTGACAGACATAGATCCTTACCAAACCAAACATTTAATATCCTTACCAAACCAAACATTTAATATCTTTCTTGGGCATTGAGGACAAATCCTATCTCAAACCATATAATGTACAAATTTGACACTTGAAGGGGCATATGGACGGAATGACAAAATAACACCCTTTCCAAGCCAAAGCTGAGGCAGGATGTAATATAAAACAGAGATTATACAAATAATGCTTCTCTTTTGAGAAGGCACAGTGTTAAAAGGAATGAAGTTTATTAAGTACCCTCAAGATAAGGATAATATAATATTGGTAGGACATTTGCATCTTGTGTCCCATGCTAAAGATGAGTAAATATATAAATTACTGAAATACATTCAATATAACCCCTTGAAACCACTGTTCTCTGGAGCCAAAATGACTCAACAGCTTTTTGATAAAAGGATTTGGTAAAAATTACAGTGAAAATTAAACCACGCTGCTTTTTATATCATGAAGACCGTAATGGCAAATTGGATCTTTTAATCAAAGAAAATAAATTTTTTCAAGATTAAACAATTGAAATTGTTCTAGCTGAGATACCACTGTTGTCACAGTGGGTACATTAGTGTGGTTCTTTTATCATTATGTCCTGCATCATGTTCTGTCTGTTACGCAACAGCAAAAGCGCCTCACAACTGAAATGTGATTTTACAATTAATAATAAAATATGGCCAAAAAAAAAATATTTTACTTTTTAAAAAAAACTTTATACTGTGTCAAGCACTTCTGTATCCCCTCTGAGTTTTAAATCTGATCTTCATCAGTGTTATGTCATTGTTTGCTAATAACTCTCTCACTTTCTCCAATATCCCCTACATGTTCAAGGAGAGTTAATTTGCAAGCTCAGGGCTTCATGGGTTAAGAAAAAGTTGAATGCAAAATTGATTTTGATTACGTTTATGACAAACAAGGCAGCAGTAATAAAATCATCAGACCAGTCTAAACTCTGTTTCAGTTACACGAAACATTGTACTTTACAGTACCGACCAGGAAGTGTTTACTAACAACAGCTGCCCTGGTTATTCCAGAAGTCTTGTCGTCTCTTGGCTCTCTCCAAGGTGTCAGATGCCAGGGTGCTGCTGGATGCCACTGACATCAGTGATACTGACATGACATCATCATCTTTGGGTCCAAGATCAGCTTTGATGTCAGCTAGACAGAACAGAAAGAAAAAAAGAAAATTTCACATCATTCAGTTTTGTCCACAGTGCCGCATTTTGAGTTTAGGTTTTAGTGCACGTCAGCACAGCAACGACCATTTTGAACCTTTCATGGTCTTTCTCGGGTACTCTATATAGGTAGGGTATTCCGGGCTTCATTAATTTCAAGTTTCACAAGAAGAAGTAAATAGTTCCATTACAACATTTTTACCTTGGTAAAATTCTCAAAAATCCCCCACATTGAGAATCACGGGTCCAATCCAAATTTCGAACACTTTGAATTCAGTACACTCAACTGTATTATCAAGCTCTTACTTCAAAATTGTGAGTTTTATTACACGATGTTTGTAAATCTGGAGGCAATAGATGGGAAAAAGTAATATTTGATTTCACTGATGAAATATAAAAACCACAGAAAATCTGTGGGGTTGCAGCACGGCCTGAAGCAAATTTGCTAAACACAACTTTTTCTTTTGGACTATTTTATTTTACAAGAATCTCAACAAAAAGAAAATTGCTCTTGGCGAATCAATTTCTCTTAGTTGACGTGATTATGTAACAGTGTTACACTGAGGCTGAAGATCACCCATCATGTGAGTCTACAGGTTGCTTCCATAGTCAGCCAATTCAATCATTAAGATGTGAGGCCTGTGAACATTTCAGAGCTGGGAATTAAGTCTCTCCCCAATACCACTGATTGCATTGGCACAAGAGGTGTTTAAATTGTGTATGAAAGCCCAGTCTGTCTACCTCTGACAACTTGATATACTGGTGGCTTTCTTAGCATACCGTGTTGTATTTGTGCTTTCCCCCAAACTGTATTTCAACCTCTCTCCCCCCCCCCCCCCCCCCAATATTATACGAGATCACAATCAATTATTCCATTGATCCATCTTTTACCTGCTCTGCAGTTCAAGTGCTTAACATGCAATATTGTAGGTATAGTATACCTCTTCAAGCTATTATCATACCTCCTCAAACTGCATCCACCAATAGCTGCATAAATTATATTCAGGGCTGGGAATGGGCAGTAGCAAAAAAAGAGGAAACAGTAATGCGGCCGGGGGTCCAGGGGCCGCCGTAGGCCCCGGTGGGGTCCAGGGGCAAAGCCCCGGTGGGGGGTTTGCCCCCCGCCGCCAAATGGTTTTTTGCTATTTTATACTGTGAAAACTGCCTCTCCTGAAACAAAATTCCATGATTTGAGACTGATAATTGAGAACAAAGTTCATATAAATACATGAAACTTGAAATTAGCACACAAAAAATTCACATACATACATCGAAAGAAAACATTTACTGGGGCACATCTGACACTTTAGTTGGGTGGCTTAAAAAAGCTCATGATGGATTTCTGTTTCTTGGCTGGTGGTTTTGCTGTGTCAGCCATGGTTATTGCAGCTGGTCTTTTTCTTTGAGGTTCAGGAAGTGGAGAATTTGTTACTTCACTTGAAACAGGTGGTGGGAAATTTGATATTTCACTTGATACAGACAAAGGAGTCTGTGACACTGGAGGCAGTTTTGACTTTGGATTTGGAAGGTTTGATCTTTTTGATTTTCCTTTGGCTTTCTTGACATGCTGTGGTGCTGATGCTGATGATGATGATGACTGTTGTGTTTTCTTTTGAAGAGATGCTAGCTGGGCTTTTTTTGTAGGCAGTTTGTGAGATTCCTTTCTTGCTTCCTGGTTTGCTTTGTGAGCCTTTGCAGCATTCCTGATATTTCTGGTCAAAACAGGGTCGACATGTTCTCTCTCAGGATCAGATTTAGCAAACCTCTTAACAGCAGTGGTGTTCAATGCTCTGAGGTGGTATTTGATAGTCTGGTATGCAGAGTAAATTTGAGTGTCTAAGTTGGTTTTGCCTTTGGTGATTATGCTGTTCATAATGCTGAATGTACTTTCCACCTGCGCACCATGGAAACATGACAATACAGCCTTTGCCACTTGACAGACAATTGGGTACTTTTGCTCCGGAACATTTGCCCACCACTCATCAATCCTCCCATTCATTTCCTTTAAATTAGAATCACTCTGAAAGGACCTGGCTTCTTTGTCAAACACATTGACGTCGACTACAAGTTCTGGGACAAGTTTAGGGAATTTCATCATGTAGGTCAATGAAGCAGTGGTTCCTCTTAATTGGCTTCTTCTCGTAATTGGCAGCTGGCATGCTTCGTACTTTTGCTCGTTCGATGATTTTTTCTTTAATTTTTTTAAAAATATAATTTATTAACACGAAATAAAAAACCGAGGAGCTGAAAAACCATTTCCGCGGAATTCCGCGTACAATTCCCAGCCCTGTATATTATACCTACTTAAGTTGTAACAATCAGTAATTATGTTATACCCATCCAAGCTGTACCCGCCAAGAGCTACAATATACCTACTCATGTTGTACCAATCTGTGGCTACATTATACCTACTCAAGCTGTACCCACCAATAGCTACATTATACCTACACAAGTTGTACCAATCAGTAGCTACATTATACCTACTCAAGCTGTACCTATCAATAGCTACATTATACCTACCCAAGCTGTATCAATCAGTAGCCATGTAATACATACCTAAGCTGACATAAGGCTTTGACTTGTGATAAGTTTTTCCATAGCCTTCCTGTACAGTTGTCAGGTTGCTTGGCTTGGGCATTTTGCCTTTTCTCTTGGACTGTCTGGGCTTCTTTGCGTTCTCTTTGTCTGATGAGATAAACATGTTTTATCATTGTACAACAAAAAGTAGGAGAAAAAACAACAACAAAGCATGTACTATCAAACATAATGAAGCTTGGCTGAAAACACAGCATTTTCAGGTGATTGACATAACAAAACAGTAACATTGCACTGCAAAAACTTTCCAACTGTCAGCTGCTGAAATGTGAACATGTAACCTTTTCTTCTTCAAGGGCAATGCCAAAATCTGGCCTGTATCACAGGGTTTGACAGTTCTCCTGTTGTATGGATAAATGAATTTTCTTCACAGACAACAGTCGTTTCTAAAATTGTTCTACGGGCCTCAGGGAAATCTTCAAAACCACAGTACTTTGACTGGTGCTCACTCAGACAAGTTAGTGGAAATAACAATTAGTAAAAGAATACTGAAAAAACATTGGTAAAAGAAATAATAAAAAAAGACAACAGAAATCAACAGAATAGTGAGGCCCAGGGAGTTTAAGTTTGTATTTCGAGATTGCACGCTGACATGATTTCATGAGGCCATGGGAAAGAGTGAAAAATAAATAGTCCATATTGTTTCCCTCAATGGCATTTCAAAAAGGCAGTGATATCTTTGGAGTGAATGTGAAATATGGTAATCAGAGCTGCCACTGCAATACCCGCATGCCTTTGTGTTGAACAGAGAGAGAACCGCACAGAACTCCAAAAATGCATACCTTCATCATCAGCAAGCAGAGGTGGAGAGGCTAAATACTGACTTTTCAGGGCTCTGTCAGAGTCAGCAGAGTCATCCCTGAGTGGGTGGGTGTCAGGAGAAGGCTGGCCGAGAATAGGCATTGTCACAAGATGGTCCACATTGTATTTCTGGAGAGGAAAGTAAGAGGTCGAATAATTTCACTGTTAATACTCTGGATGCATTTGAGCTCTTGCTGAAAATGAATGTGAGAGGTCAAATAATTTCACTGTTAACACTATAGACCCACTTGAGGTCTAGCTGATTATGAAAGTAAGAAATCGAATCAGTGCTTCTGTAAAGCGCATAAAGCATTGAGCATTTCAATGGATATGCACTATATAAATGCCATCCATTATTATTATTATTATTAAATAATTTCACGATTAACACTCTAGATGCACTCAGGCTCTAGCTCATCAGCTCTCTGCCACAGAGTAAAAGTGAGTATTCTAAAGCTAGTTAGTCCGACTGTCAGGGTTTGGTGGGAAATGTTGAGAAAAATGCTGAGCAAAATCCATAAACAGATTACATATTACCTGAACCGACAGTATGTTGCACTTTGAACTTTCTTTTTTTTTGTTTTTTTGTTTTGTTTCTCAGGTATAATTTCACACTGATATATTTGTTTTTGCATATCGTACAATCAAATGAGGGAGGAGAATACAGATACTATACCTTTGTTTGCGATTTGGCTGGGCAGTCATCTGATGCTGTTACATAACTGTCCCCTGAGAATATAAACATAGTACATGTAAGCATTTGATATACCATCGTTGTTCTCAAACAAAGCCTTTGGCAAATCATAATGTCAAATATCTAAGCAGTTTGTCTCGCACCAACTGATCCTGATTTCCGGACACTACTGCCGTGCAAAGGTAGAGTGACATAAGTGCTCTCTTTATCTCTTATCAGTTACGTCGCTCAGCTTTAGTACGGTTGAGTACATCGGTATGCCATAAGATAAAGTTGTTTTCGCTGGGTTATGTTCACACAAAAACTTGTTTTTAGGAGTCACCCAAAATATATGGATACTCCATTTTGTTCACTAACACCCAATCCTCCTCTTTAAGAGTGTTTACAAAGGTGAATATCCATTATAAAGCACTGATAATCCAAAACTTTTAGTAGCATTATGCATGGACTATTAGACTGTTTCATAAGAAGTATCATTTAGTTTATACAATCTTATACAATTTACTTTGTTGAAAACAACAATAAACTAAAAACCCTGAACTTTTGAATTCACTACCATGACTGAATAATATAGGTACATTCCCCAAGACCCCCCACCCTGCACATGTAGGCTTTTAATACCCTGGTGGCATCCCACCCCCCCCCCCCCCCCCACCCTCTGTGTATACATACATCCTTTAAAAATAGCACCTTTGAATTTGCTGTGGGCCCCTTATTTATTAATTCAACATTATTTTACCTGAGCGAGAAGTAACAATCATTTTGCTGTCCTTTGAGGGTGGGCAAGTCAAGATGGCTCCGCCAACAGATGGCGTGGTCAGATCTAGATGATGGCGCCTCACTGAGGTCTTGGTTTGCTGTATCAGTGGAGTGGGCAGTCGTCCTTCTCTCTCATTATCACCATTCTCTACACCACCATCATCATCATTTGCATCCTCCATCCTTTGTCTTTCTTCTTCCAGTTTCCTATCATCAAAAGTTTATGATAAATATAATATACTTGGACTGTCCTAAAATAAACCAATATAATATTATTAATAATGGCAGGTTGTCTCTCACAGGTTTGCCAATGAAATGACCACTTCAACAATAGTCAACCCATAGGGCACGTATACCGAGGCCCTATAAAGGCAATCTGAAACTACTGGTCAGTTATGATTTCCGTAGAAAGGAGAACAAGTACAAAACACTCTAAAACACTTCATAGGTCACATATTGTGCTCTGTGTGTATTATTACAATAAGTCCTGTGCTCCGGAAATGCGAGTCTGGATCTAAATTGATTTAATATTTTAAAAAGATTTTAGGTATTCTACATTTTTATATCGTTCAATCAATGTATCTGTTCAATTTACCATGTTTTTTTTTTCTTGCTTTTTTTTTTTTTTTGTTGTTGTTTTTTAGATTTCCTGGGGAAAGTTTCTAACAAAAAATATCGATTTGTCTTCCCTTTTCCTTTGCATTTCACTGTATCATTTTGGTATTATTTCTTATGCGAGGCTTTGCTACAAACAACTTTTTCTTTTTGCCACATTTTGACATTAGTACAATGTGTGCTACTGTCATCACTGTCTTGCACTTTATTGAACCGGTTCTTATCTTCAAACCTGGTGCGAATTTCTTTTTTATAAAAAAAATTATTTCTCTCATCCTTCCCAGCACACCCTAACTACAGGACAGTCCTGTAAAATAAGGGATGGTTGGCAGGTCTGCTCTTATTATTTTGTTATCTGTGCTTCAGATTAACAATGTAAAATATCTGTAGAATATTCATTTGAGAAAACAATGAAATCCTACCAGGGGTATCCCTACAGTAAAGCCTAAAGGGAAAACTTTGAAGATAATACCAGGCAACAAGGCAGTAACCAAAGCTTGAAAAACTATCTGAACACATTTTATAAGATGTCTAAATCTGGTTAATCTGAAGGGTAATTCTTCTCTGCTTGTTCAAACACTTAACATCAATGTGCCAAATGCACACTGTACACTTAACAATGTACATTGGCCAAACTCAGGCTAAGCAAAATGTGCTTTAAAAGTTTAACCGTTCATATGCTGCTTGAGGTCGAGCCTAGCACTGTCATGTAAACAAAGAAACAGATGTGCAAATTTGTTCCTGCAAGAAAGCAGTGGTGACATTTTGGGCAAACCCATCTGATGACACTTGGATAAACAGTTTTATTTACTTTTCCTATCTCCATGGACAATGCGATAGGCCGTTATCTTAACACAGTGGTGTGATATAATCTCTGATCCTAAGTTAATGAATGACTCACCTTCGTTGTTCAGCCACTTTTTCCTTTTGTTCTTCCAGCCAGGCCATTTTCCTGCTTCTCTTATCTCCCCCTTTCCTTCCTCTTTTCTTCCCTCCTTTCTTTCTCTTTCCTCCTTCCTTCTGTCTCTCCTGCTCTCCTTCGTCCACATCTGTGAGTACTGGGGAATCCCCTTCCGTGGCTTCATGGGAGCACAGTTCTACAGGTTTTAGCGGCTCTTCCCAGATCATCTTATCTTGCATAGCAGGTGCTTCAAGATTCAGTGCCTTGATGGTAGATGAAGCTTCAGAGTTCAGATCCCAGCAGTCAGTCTGTTTGGCTATTAGTTGGACCAAATGTTCACGGGAGAAATGAGTTCCTTGCGCCCTTTTTCGGTATTCTTGTGCTCTGCGCCTCAGCTCGATCACCTCTGCAAACCAGTTTGACAAGGGCTCAGCATCATCCCTGTTGTTATTTTGATTGTTGTTCTTGTTCAGTGCATCTTCATCACTCTGGAAAAAGCAAACAAACAAACAAATTGGATTCAATAACCAACTGCTGAACAAAATATGCTGTTTGTCAAAAAAACTCAGTATGTCTATGAGTTTTAGACTACCATAACATGCACCATTGTTCTGTAACTGGACGTTGACTTTCAAAAAGATTAGAAAATATAGTTTAAGAGGTAAAATCAGATGTGCTACATGGAAACCGGTGCCTATAAGCAAAGTTCGTTACTATTTTGTGCCACTGTGAATGAATATACTTCTTAAATACAAAAAAAAAAAACAAGAACACATCTTCCTATGCAGGATCAGTGTCAAAATGCCTGCCACAATTACTTCAATCTGCTCGTTATTACTTTGTTTCATATATCTTGAACACAATAAACACAAGATGATTTCACCTGAAATTTTCTCCAAGCGGAGGAAGTGGACGAATACTGCATTTAAAAACAAACATATAGGCAATCTTTTTTGCCATCTGCCATTCGAAGTCGTAGTGTTTCCTGATGTTGTATGCTGTTGTGAGTTTTCCATATCGATTGTTCTGACAGTGTATGTTGTGTGAGTGATGTTCTTTTTTGCTGGTAATGTTGTGTGAGCAATGTGCGTGTATGCAGTATGCGCTAAAGACCTGTGTGCCTTGGATATTGTATTTATTTGTTGTACTGTTAATGATGTTGTGATGACAAATTTCCTGTCAACAGGATAATAAAGTTACATCTTATCTTATCTTATTTTAAGCAAAGCATCTCACCGTAACTTGATACATAAGGTGAGGTGGGTAAGCTCCCTTCCATGCCCCTTTTTCATAGCTGTACCTTGTGGGGGGCTTGTAATTGGAACGATATTCTGTGACCACACGTCTAGAACAGAAAGAAATCATTCTACTCAGTGTCAGGCATAAAAATTCTTTATTTACACATATTTACATACCTAGGTGTTAAACAGAATGTTAACATTATATTTCATCACTATTCCCTAAAACTGCAATAACCGGTTTTCGCTACTTTTCAGGAGAAACAAAAAACTGTTACATTTTTGCACAAATGGCCCAGTTACGATGAATTTTTTGACAGTTTGCTAGTTGGTTATTTTTCGACTTAGGGAGTCTATAACCTAAAATATTCAATGTGGTTTTGAATGAAGTTGAATACATAAGATAATCGATTTTTCAAATTTTTCAGTTACTACAGTCTTAGGCAACAGTGATGATTTGAAGAAGCTGAAAATCCCAATGTACAAAGTAGTGGTGATTTGACCTGTTTAGTGAGTGTCAGTTGGGAGAAAGCACGTCAACAAGTTAACTGTCACTTTGTTCTAGGAAAAAAAGCAAGACAAAAGACAGAATTTTAATAGAATGACAGGACAGGAGGACACCCAGTGACTTGTAGCCTATAAGAAAGACAGTATCAAATACCATCTCCCATTTCAAAATGTCGAAAATGGCGTGGCCCTCAGTATTACAAAGTACAGAAAGGAATATACTTCAGGCATACCACAGTTCAAGTTCATTTGTCTATAAATGCAACCATACTCGCATCCCTTGATTAGAATCATTACCTGATCTTTCCATGTTTCTCTTTCAGTTTGGCTTTCATTTCATCTGCATTTGACTCATCGGCACCTTCTTCATTTTCAAGATCTGCTGATTCATCATGCCTCAATACAGCTGTCAAACAGAATAAAATAAAGTACTGTAATTATGTAAATACACATCAAACACCATTTCAATAGAAAAAAAAAAGGATTTACCACCCAATAGTGATTAACTACTTCCACTTTTTACAAAAAATGAGATAAGGCATAACAAAGTCTATTCTGATTTTTATACAGAAATCATGATGGCATCTCACTTTTGAGAGTAGTTAAAACATTAAGAAGTTCCCGTTCATTTCAACATCCTTAAGTCAATCTGACAAGGATTTGTACAGTGGCTTTGGTAGATTATGTAGAGGCGGATTATCCTACACCAAACCAAGATCGGCATGATGTTGTAATCAGCTAAACGTCCACAGGAAGGATGTCATTCCTAAGAGCAAACTCGATATCAATCCTGTGCATCGGATTTCCATAGTGTTGCTGGCACATTTGTTTTAACACTCTTAAAAGTTTAATTACAAAATCTTCCAATCCATTTTCTCCAGAGGCTCTGGAGTGGAGATAAAATAAGTCAGTACTATGGCAACGAATTGTTTTAACAATATAAAAATAAAAGCCATCTCGGACATTACTTATTTTTACATTAGATAGCACTGCTATTCTGAGATTCATGTGCAGAGCACCAGCTTTAATAAGGTTCCTAATTGCTCTTGAACTTGAAGAGTATGCACTTGTACTGTTAACATCACCAACACCAATTTGATGAAAGAAAAATATTATGAAGACTTTTGAAAAATTGCTTTTTGTCGAGACTAAGCTTACACTGCAGAATCATCCTAGAGCTATGTCTTTTACAATACTTCAAACTTACCTCCAGCACTCTTGCTTCTTTTGGCCTAGATAATAAAACAACCAGAAAAAAAAATAGAAGCTTTTAAAGATTCAGAAGTATAATTTCCACAAATCACACTTAATTTACTGAACAGTACCATTGTGTTAAATATTTTTTATCCCCACTTCTGATATGAAACGGAAATTTTTATTCCATGGCTGTCAAAATGAAAGAAATACAGTTCAAGATCCACTTTCTCAAAGTATTACCAGTTACATTTCTGGAAATAGTCCTGATGAGGAATGGAATCCATTCCCCATCCAGTGTATCCCTGATCAACATTATCCCCAAATGTGGACACTTTGCAACATTTTATGAAGTTTTCAGGCATTTTATTACTGTGCAGATGATCACTAAATACAAATCTGTAACCAACGAGCCATAAACCACTCCTTGCCATGTCACTTCATGCATGCCTGTTACTGAGTTATGGTGCATAATGTGTGTGAACCATGTACGTGCTCTCAAACACTCTGTGAAAGAGAATTTCCCTACTGGGATAATAAAGTGATCCTTATCTTATCTTATCTTAAACAATGTGACAAAGGGTGCAAATTTACCTTAGATTTTTTCTTCCTGCCCATTTTCACACTTTCATCTTGGCTGACATTGTTTCTGTTGTTGTTGTTGTTGTTGTTGTTTACGTTGAAATTAACATTAACAGGGTCCACAAGAGGCTTCCAGGCCTGAAACTGTCTTGCATATTCTGACACCTTAGGCACTCCGTCAGTCTTGTATGGACCAAGATCTGCATGGCTCTTGTAGACAAGCTGGAAAAACAACAGGAAATTATGAAAGGATATAAGGAAGGAAAAATATCATTAAAAAAAGAAAGATGCCTTAGCAGAGAACAGACAAGAACATGAACCCAGCCAGCAACTCCTAAGGAAGTCCCATCCATAGGATTTACGTCAAGTTTGCACACAGGAATGACATCGTTCCTATGCAGACCTGTTCGTTAATACATTGCACCGACTTAGGTTTGATGTAGACAACCTGCGTCTACAGTAATTCTACCAATCCTACCAAAATCTACCTTGGACTGATGTAGGGTAGCTGGCCGTCATGGGAAAACCAGTCTTATTTCTGACTCTGTCACGATCTCCATATCATGTCATATCTGTATTCGTCCACTCCCATATTGCTCTGCATATACACGTACACTCCTTTTTCTTTCCTCATTATAAACCTCACACCTAGCCTTACTGTATCTCACCATTTATCTATATATCCATCTAGAGATATGATGGAATACGGACTACAAGAGCACCCAGTCATAAGTCTCACAAAAATTACAAGTTATGCAGAATGATAGAATCTGTCTCTAACCCTTCACAGAGGCACAGCAGAGAGCCCCAGATTTCTATTTCTTTTCTTTTTTTTTCCATTAATATTGATAATTTTGTGTGTGTGTATGTGTGCCTTCTGGCATTAAATTAAGAAAAAATTAAAGCAAAAAAACAGGACTCACTTCTTCCGCAGCCAGTAGGGGAGATGCCTTCATACCATCCTTCCACTGAAACTGTTTCTGGTACTCAGAAAACTTTCTAATGGGTCTTGGCGGGGCCACACCGGCCTTGTACTTCAGTGCATATTCTGCCTAGAAAAACATACAAAAAAAAAAAAAATATTGATAAAAAAAAAAGTCAAAATGATGGTCTCCAGCTGAAATCTGCAGGGGTTAGCTTTACAGAAGTAACAAAAAACCAATCAAACGCAGAATCAGTAAACAGAGGCACTTTAATCATATCATTTTTGTATTCTCCTGTGTTCTTTGGTTATTATCTTTTAACATTTTTAAAGATGATGCAGAATAAGGATCTCTTCTGTTTCCACATAAAAAAAAAAAAAAGAAAACAAATTCTCAGATTGGCATGTGGTCGACAATGTCAAATAAACCACCAGGAAAACAGCACATACATGTGATAGATTGATACTGACTTGTTCCTTGGGGATGGATGAAACAAAACACAAATAGTAGTGACTGTTGTGTTTTTAAAGATGAGAAACACAATCTTAAACCCCAAGGCCTTAACAAATCCTTTGGATGCAAAAATTTCAAATTCTGACTCATGTTACTAGAAAAATGTACAGATATCAGAGATGGGAACTGCTGACAGAAAAATTTCATGAGCTTTTGTAATAGCACATCACCGCCACAGTAGCACAGACATATATAAGCCTACAGGCCAATAATTTTATCTGCAAATTTCTAACTCCTGAAAGAAAAAATGTAAATATTCTGGCATCAGGAAATTTGTGGAGGATTCCCATCCCTGAAGTATTATGAATTCTTATAGTAAGTACAAATTTACCGGAGCCTCTGGAGCAGACATGGCCACACCCTTCTTCATATTTGTCTGGACAAACTCATTCATGTTAGACACCTCTTGCTGTTGTTCCTTGTTCTGGAGTTTCAGAGACAAAGGTTCCTGAGACTGGCTGACAGCTAGTGGGCCTTTTGCTTTTTCTTCTCTGACATCCCTCCGCTCTCTGCTTTTCTGAGCTCCCTGTGGCTTCTCTCCCAGGACATCTTTCAGATCTTTGTCCTTTAGGGCTTCCTGTTATAGTAGATCAAAATAGGAAAATAAAAAGCCACTGGTGACCCCGATGACTTGTGAGTTGCCATGCATCACTTGACTCAATTCTTTATGTGAACACCCATCTTTATATACACTGGCTGACCTGAGCAAGATGAATCTTGCAAATTCTTTGTACTAAGCCTAAGCCCTATATCTACAGTTAGGTCACACAATAATGACACTTGGATTCAATGCAAAGATTAATAGGACTGAGTGTTACATCACATTTCCGAGCAGAATACACATGTATGATAAAGTTGCTTTTCGACCAGCAATTTGTATAAGAAGGCAAAGAATGAAACTTGCGATCATGCTGTTTGATTTCAATTGACGAAAATGTGTCTCTTTCCTGCAACTCAAAATATCACAAATAGCCTACATAATTTCAAAGCCTGAATTGGTCTATAATGAGGGTATGTCCATTTAATTCACTGCAAAAAATTAAGGCAGTGCACAAAACTTCAACTTTTTTGTTCGCACAGTAACGGTGTTTTAGGTGCTTACATTTTCATCCTCTAACTCCATAACAGCATTTTCTTTACAAATCTGAATGACATAAATGAAACTGCACAAAGTAATGCAGCACTTATCATAATATGAAAACAGGAAATGGACTGCAATAGTTTGTTAGAGTTTGCATACATTAAAATTATATATACATGAAATAACCTTGTTATTAAAGACAATACTGGGTGTCTAAAAAAGATCTTTGGACACAAATGAACTGCAGAATGTTGTCTGCAGCTCTGCTGAACTACACTGTCATCAGTGTCTGGCCCAGAATGACCATCAGAACTTGAACACATGCAATTTCTCAAATAATTACACATCTGTCCTCTTTACTTTGGATTACAAATCTCTTTAGTATCTTCACTGACACTGTATTAATAAATATTCAAAGTATATTTTTATTTAGACAGCCTGTACTTTGGTATTTTTAAAGCTTTGGAAATATGTTTAGTGTCATTTAATTCTTCAGTTAGCAAAAAAGAAGTTTTTTGCATTTTTTTTGTTTTTTAAAGTCTGCTGGTCACCTTTAACTCCACATTGTCTGTGTGACCCCTTGGAGCTGGGGGTGGTGACTGGGGCGTGACCTTGGAAGATGACTGACGAGGAGGAGATCTGCTGATGGGAGGATGTCTTTCCTTGATTAAAGGTTTCTGAAAATAACGTGTTTGAGGTTTCACTGATGAGTCAAATGAAATAAGTCAAGCCTCTGAAAAATGCCTCTCTGTATAATTTGATCACAAAGTTAAAATAGTATTTGAGGCATGAGGACAAAATATGAAAAGGACTGACCATTGCATACTTAAAAAAGCCTTGGACATAATAAAATGAAGCAAAATAAATTAAATATGTTTAAGTGCCTGAACTGAGTGTTACTTAAGATCATATCTACACCAATTTGCCCCTCACTTTAACTCTCAGAGGGGATGGGGGAAGAGAGACACTTTCTCCCTTCAGGCAACATGCAGTGTTGATGACAACAACCACATATAATCAAAATAATGTGAATTACCGCTACTGATTTCAGTCCTCACTGTTTAAATTATATCTCCCATAACTGATATGTCTCCCAAACAGAGGACAAATTAACATCAGCTTGAGATGGCACCAAAACAGAGGACAGAGTGCTCAAAAGTTAGATTGTACTGCTTAAAACTGGATACTGTGCCACCCTAGCAATATTTATCATTTCATTACTATTTCCTAAAATTGTTAGATAAGACAAAAATCACTGTTGTAACTGGGCTGCAATGACAATTTTCCCAAATAGGATTAAAGAAGTATACAATAATACCAAAAAATAGAAAGAATACAAAATTATCTCATGGATGAAATTCTCTTTCACCGAGCATTTAAGACTAAGGGGGCACAAATGGTACACACATCTCAGGCATCCTTACATAAACATACCATAACTGAATAAACTCAATAACAGGTGTATTATATGAAGCAACATGGTAATGAACCTTAGTGAAACATGGCACACATCTAGCTATATTGTCTTGTTAAGGCAAGACGATCTTTCTCTATGACTGTTCAAAAGACTTACAATTCTTTTCTGCATCTTCAGCTGCTTGCTAGGGGGTGAAGCATCATAGAAGTTTTCTTTGTTTTTGTAGATGTCTGAGCCAGACTTCCTGGGCTGATATTTTACATTGGAGGCAAATTTCTCTTGCTGGCCTGCAAACAAAAAATGTTACGGTAATTTGCAAAGGAAACAACACTGAAGAATAAATGACGGGATTAGAATTAGAAGGGATCTAAGTGCATAAAACATCATTTCAGTATAAACCAACCAAATTTAATAAACGTTGGCAATACTGACATCGACTCTTCGAGTAAATCATTAGAATATTGAATACATTATTAAAATATAAAGAGCGTGCACCAGTATGGAGCCATGTATGGTATGTTTACTAACAGCTGTTACTGTTACCATACCTAACAAAGCATATTCTGGAGCTCGTGATGGCACCTCAAAGTAGTCTGTGGAAAGTGAGCTGGGTGGACCATCCAGCCGTTTCTTGTGTTGGAGTGATGGCTCTTGTGTCAAAGCTGGAAGAGAAAACAAGTGTACTCGTACATATATGTGTGTCTTATCAATGCATGACTGCATTTCAGCTAAATATATATGACTGTGTTTTTCACCAAAAATGACTGCTGATTCAACAATATATGAAAAGGCTGCGATTACAAATTTGAAAAAAAAAAAAAAAAAGGAAATTTCTTTTTTTCAGCATTTATGTACAACATAATTTTTTGTTACTTGTTACTACTGTGGGCTTTGTACAAAACAATTTCTCCTGCTTGATCTAGAATTGTGGTATAATTTTCTAATTACTTGCTCCTATTGTGTAGGCTTTGAGTAAAATGACTTCTACATCTTTCTTTTAGAATTTATAATTTTCTTGCTACCTGCTACTATTAGTATTATGGGCTTTGCAGAAATCAACTTCTTTTGCTTCATCTTTCTTCTAGAAATGATGGTATATTTTCTTATTGCTTGTTACTTTTGTAGGCTTAGTACAAAAAAACTCCTTGCTCATCTTTCTTTTATGAATTTACAGTATACTTTTCTTGTTACTTATTACTATTGTAGGCAATGCACAAAACTTCTTGTTCTTCTTTGCCTTTCTTTTACAATTTATGTTGTAATTTCCTTCTCACTTATTACTATTGTAGACTTGGCACAAAACAACTGTTTCATCTTCCTTGTTTTAACCAATGGTATAATTTTCCTGTTACTTGTTACCACTGTAGGCTTTACCCAGTACAATTTATTCTCCTTCGTTTTTCTTTTTTGAATTTATGGTATAATTTTCTTGTTATTTGTTAGTTTTGTATGCTTTACACAATACAATTTATTCTTCTCCATTTTTCTTGTTTGAATTTGTGGTAAAATTTTCTTGTCATTTGTTACCACTGTAGACTTTACACAAAACAACAACAACTTTCTTATTTTCTTTTTTGAATTTATGGTATAACTTTTTTGCCGCTTAATATTCTCTGTAGGCTCTGCACGATACTTCTTCTTTGTCTGTCTTTTTCCCCAATATATTTCATCTATGATACACTAACATCTGACAGGGTGATACAGTTATGTATGACTGTGTCTAGCACCCATACAAAATTGTGTTATTTACCCAACCACACTGATGCACTGATACTGATCTGCAAAGGAAAAAACTATGTTTTCCTACGTTTGATCTACCAAAAAAGGTGTAATACCTACAGTCAAATAACAGCTTAGGTGACACATATGCAAGTTTAACTTTATTATGCTGAACACAATAGTAATACAAAGTATCATCCACCTTCCACTTTTAACACTGGCGGCAGCTAATAATTTTGGGAAAACCCTCTGAGACGCACACTGAAACAAAATCATTTACAAAGATTTGCAGGCCTGTGCAAATACATACTTAACTCTGTTAACCCCTAATAACAAATATATCAAGACAACCAGGAGAAATTCGATACTATAAAGTATAAATACTCTTCCAGGAAATCCACACATACTGCAGAAGTTAATTTACTGCATTTCTAAAATTAACTATCAGATGTAATGTTTTTTCAGGAAAAAAAATAACATAATGGCTGCATGGCTTTCCATGGCTATACTCTCAAATTCTGACCTCTTACATGGTAGTTTATCAGCATGAATCAATGATCTCTAAAAGATAAAAATATCCACTAACATTAAGATGATCGATTTTAGAACTTATGCAAAAACTGGCTATACTAATAGTTTCCACAACTTGAATACAGTGTCAGAGCAAAAATTTATAATTAGTGAATAATATTAATATAAAATTTTAAAAAGTAAACATAATATGTAAGATTAAAATGACATAACATGCTACATTGTAATAATTGTATGTATGCAATCCCCTAGTGGTTATATATACAGGATTTACAAGAGAAAGAATGCTAAAATAACAAAAAAAAGTGACAAAACTGTGTAAATATAAATCAGCATGCATTATGTGTTAGTTAGTTGTGCAATAATTAGATTTTACACTGTCATGAATTTCTTTTACAAATTTATTTCGAGAAACATTTTCTATAAATTCCACTACAACTTTTACAACATCTTACACTGCCTGAGATCAAAATTTATCATATCTTTTACTTTTATTTCAAATATGAAAGTTTAAATCCTATTCCACAGAAAGGTCAGAGAACTCAAGAAATTTAAAAAAAAAAAAAAAATTCATACAAGGTTGCTAACCAATAACTATCAACAGCTCGTATTTTAACGTGCTTCAGTGCTGCTTGTTTGTGCTGTGACTACCACTTAATAGACAATGAGTGAATGTTTTTTTTTCACCATTCTGTTACACTACACAAGACATTCAATAATCTAGTATCATATCCAGGGTGTCATCAGAGACTATGTGGTGCTTGGCAAAACATAGAAATCATTATTTTTGAACTAGCAAAAGGGCTCAACCAAAGTGAAAAGAACTTGCACTTGAAAAATCATGAAATGTGTGCAGTTAAAGTGAAATATTACCATTTTTGTCAGATGCTACACCTGCACCATGTCCCATTTCAGCTCCTTGAGCCTCGACAGAACCATATTTCTGCATATATTCAGTGCTATTCTGTAATATGGGAACAAGTTGTTCACATTATACATTTTATCTGGGCAATAATATTTGAAATTTTTATGTCTTTCAACGCAGATGCTCTGGCACGTGGCAAGGCACTGGTACATGAAAATCAACTGCATTGGTTCAACTTTTGTAAGTGCTAGCTGCTGCATTCTGCCACTAATATGGGTGGTCACAAAATGGTCATATTGGTCCTTCTCGCTCAAGAGATCAAGTGCAGAAATCACCATAACAAAAATCATTGGAGAAGTGCTTAAAGCCAGGGGATTGTAAATAATTTTGGTACTGACCTGTGAATTTTAGTTTCAATAATGTGACAAGTGTGAACAGAGGCTCTATATGATTATAATGATTTTTTTAATATCCCTATCATTTCTTATTCTTGACATTAAAATACAAAATTAAAAAGGTGAAACATTTTAATGTAATGTATAGTAGGACATGATTGTTGTTGATTAGCTGATAAATATGTAACAAGTCCATCTCCAAGCTCACTTACATAGACAGACAAACCCATGCAGAAAAAGTTAATTTACCCAATTCAAGCAAGCAGTTAAACAGTACATCATGCTTTGTCTAGCCTTTGCAGTTAATTTAATTAAATGTAAGAATAATTTGCAGACCATGCTATATGTACAGTTAACCCTCACCTTGCGAAGGGCGGCAATTGTCGGTATTTACTCGGAAGCGCTCACGCCGCACGGGCGGCAAAAGTCGGGAAGGTCACGCTGACCGCGCCATGCACAAGCCGTATTTTCACGCATCAGGTCACTGACCTTTTTGAGACGTAAATCAAACTTCTAAATCACTTCTAAATCAAACGCACTGTGACATGGACATGTTAACCAGTGAACCACTGGTCGGAATCACAAAGACTAAGCTTTCAAAGGCTCTCCCCACACTTTCAAAAGATGCAACATCGACATGCGAACTCTTGCTCAACAAATTTGCAATATTATCTCATTTTCGTACAAGCTGACCACCATCTGGAGTTGTCTGTATCTAAGAACCAATCAGAAACAAGCTCTGAAATAATCTTTGCCCCAAATGTCCACATTGGTTTATTAGTATGCGTCAAGTCAATCAAGATGAAACCATTTGTGTAGGGCTTGGGAGAGCGTGGCTAGTTATCATGCTTCGTTCTAACGAAAACTACAGCTGTCAGTTTGGAATCATAAGTCAGATCATTGGTTAGAGACTGACAGACTAAGGTTTTGCTGGTTAATTCATTATCAAGCGTGATAAGGCATAGCAGTGAATGTTTTCATACCGATCAATAAAACCGAACCACGTGGACAGTGTTTGTGGTCATTGCATAGCGGCACGGGTCAGTGACCCCAGATAAGAATTAAGATTCTCCGTGAGTAAGGTCACTGACCGTGCAGCGGGCCTTACGGGTAGCACGCGGGGTATGGGTTAAATGTGATTAAAGCTGCCTCATATTTTATGAGAGACAAACTGATGAACTGGTTAATTACATGATAAAAATTGTTCAGTAGGCTGTTAGACATTAATGCTGACCACTAATCACTAATGTAAGACAAGCCAAACGTAACTTAAAAAAAAAAGGCCAGCCAAAGCAAAACAAAAAAAGCATGGGTAAATTAAATATGTATCAGAGATAGAATTACAACCGGATTCAGTAAAATACCTGTTTGCATTCAAGTGCCAGCTCGTTCTCTTGTCTTTATCCACCTTTTTTTATTTGTTCTAGAGCTATTTTGCTTCTACTTAGAAATAGATGTCAAGAAAAAATTTGGTGACCTTTTGGGAATTCCATGACCTGACTGAATTTTGCATAAAATCTATAAATATCTAGTGTTAAGACATAATACTTTATCACCCTTTGCACTGCAAGAATACCTAGGTTGAATTCTATCTCTGCTGCTAAGCATGCCACAAAGATCACTCTATACACGGAGCAATATTGTATGATAATATATAAGTCATGCATTATATTTTCACACACAGGCATAGACAGTTGGTTGGCCGGCCGGATCCATTGCCTGCTCAGGTGCTGGATGAAAACTTTTGCTTTTAAAAGAGTCAAGCCACTTATAGTGCTCTTTGTACTCTGAGGCACCCTGAAAATAATTGGAAGTTAAATCAATGCTGTCAATTTTTGTAAACAAAATTAAAAGACCACAAATCAAAAAAGTATTGGACAATAAACCTGAGTGCTGCCTCTGACCTCTACTAGTGAACTATTTTCCAATACTAGTTGCTATCGCTAGTAGGCCTATAATAGCTCTACCAAACCAAGGCCAATAAGATCAGGTTTGCAGAGACAGTAGGCCTATGGCTCAGAAATCCCCCCCCCCCCAACCATATTGGCAGCAGTATGGTTACAAAACTAATCAGTTTAATTTGAAACTAACATGTTTATCTGTCACATAGGGTTAATAGCTCTGAGGCTGTCATGCAAACCATCATCATTCATAATAATAGGCTACTTTCTATTTTTCAGTAAATTTCAATAATGCTTCTCTGACTCTACATCCTATCTACGAGCCCATCTCATGAGATTTACTGAAAAAGTTTAGAACGCAAAAAGATCTAGACGTCGAAATAGTATAGGCCTACAGATTTACGACAATTAAGCCACAGATCAAGATGCTGTGGTTTTATGAGTAGGCCTAAACAATCTGCAAAGGCTTTTCTAATTTTTTTTTATCTGCCTGGAATAGCACATAGATCTAGCAACGGGCAACATAATCACAGAATTAGTAAAAAAAACTTTGAGCATATCATATCGAGTTCCTTCGTTGCGTGTGAGTTCGAAAATGTACCGTTAACCATAATGTTACAGATGTGCCTGAACATGATCTCGGCAATCTCGCGACCAAATCGGATAGGCCTACAATGGCTACATGTCCGTCCAAAGTGAGGTCGTCAAATGCATTTTAAACATTTTGCAGCACCAGTATCAAACAGAACATGAACTTTTTAGGGGCACACTAAACTAAAGAGCTTATGAATTAATTGTTTAAACAGACCTTGAAATAAACGGGCATGTTGAGGCCGTTCAACACGTATGTTGTTAGTGCCCAACTGGAGAAAAATCCCGGAACTCTGCGAACTGGCGTCTACCGCGACGCGCATGCGCATTGATATACATAGTTAGAAAACTAATACGGGTAAAAATAACGAGAAAAAAAAATCTTTTGCACTGAGCACAGCGAGTATGTACAAGGACAGTTTTTGGTATGTATCATGTTTTACCTGATTTTCTAACCCATAAAAGATAATACTTCACTACAAAGTTTTTAACCATCAGCTACAATACAAATACAGTGAGCGATTAAAAAGATAATTGCAGGTACTGAATTAATCTTTTCATTCTGTGCGTGTTTTAATGGTGGGAGTGGGGGAGGGGGTGGGGGACACTACGGGTATGGGTCAAAATGTGGCAAACAGAAAAATATGTATGCAGCAAAGCCTTTGCATTTTATTGTATCGCTTCTGTATTATTTTCTTAAATATACAATATTTTTTCTTTTTGCTGCATTTTGCCCCACAGAATGTTCTGTTCTTTTTTTTTTAATAGGAGGTTTGCATTGTGCTTGTTCATAATGGCCAATAAACACACATAAACACACGTGCACACAACTCAACGCCCCGAAAAGTAAAAGAAAACGAAGAAGAAGAGGAGAAGAGTGAAAATACGAAGGAAAGAGTGATAAAACCTAAAGAGCAAACAAACAAAACAAAAGTAATATCTGATCAGGAATCAAATTCGGGATTAACTACACTTATGCAGAATGCACTATCACCTGATCCTCCTTGTACCTTGCCCATGTAACAGAGCCCGACGCTAACTGAACGCAGGTTGACATAATTAAATCACACAGTAGCCTGTTATAAGTACACCATGAATGAAGCTTTGATAGTCAGCTGAGTGAATTACTCTGTTCAGTTTTGAAGAGAGTTCATGGCGGTTAGTGAAATCTCTCTGGGCTGCTCCAAGTCAACTATTGTTTCAAAATTCGATGCTTCCTTCTCTGTCTTGATTGTTATCTTATTCACCTATCTGTCTTCCTCTGTTCTGTATTCCTTTTCTACGTGTTTCCTTCGTTTTGTAAATTTATTAGCATCTGTCTATCTGTCTAAGCAGTGGCCTAGAGGTTAGGCCCTTGATTAGGTTACGAGATGTCCCAAGCTCGAATCCTGCTCGGGGCGTGGTTCAATCCCAGCCATCATCCTTACGTCAATCTGTCGCAGATTTCCGTATGGTTGGGAAGATTACCGGGGGGGGGGGGGGATCCCGATCCCTACACCAAAACGACGACGGCGAGGGGGGCACACCAAAATGACATCGGCACGATATCGTAACCAGAGGATACACGATGTGCAAACTTGACATCAGTCCCACGGTTCAGATTTCCGTAGGGTTGCTGGCTGGGATCTGGCCAATTTCTCATGCAAGACGGCATGGTGAGAGGGTCAAGCCTCGTCTCTATTATAGCTTCAACGGGAACAAAATGCAGCTGTTTAGGCTATTATCAGAGTATAATTGTTTTGTCTTGTTTTGTCCAGTGCCACGCGTGCAGATATCACATGAATTTGATGACACTGGATTGCGGATAGTACTAGTATATGTTATCACAGTCATTATCTGTTAGTGTTATCTGTGGGTCAAAACTGTTTAACCTGCAACACTCGTGAGCCCCTTTTTGAAACATATTACTCAGATTTAATCCTGCCATGTCATTGTCAGATAGATTGCGTACTCTTGTAGATCAAGTTTGGTCATAAACAGGGCCGGATTTAGATGGCAAGAAGCCACAGGCTGTTCAGGATGTGAGGCCCCTCCCAGTCCCCCACCTCCACGCCTAGATGTGTGTTTTAAATAATTTGAATAACGCTAATGATGTGACAGGTAGTTAAAATTCCCCACTTCCTTCTCGAAAGGACTTGGGCTAGGAAAATAAATGAAAATTTGTAAAAAAAAAAAAAAAAAGTACAGTGCATTGTTTTTTATGGTGTTAAAAAAAATTGTTACAATGCACTGTAGTTTGTAAGAAAAGTCTACCCGTGTCACAAAATTTTTAATATCATGCAGACTGTCCTGAGGTGGCGAGCCCCTCCCCTCCCCCCCCCCCCCCCCTAGATTTTGAGACTCTTGGCCCAGCCTACCAAGCTTATGGTAAATAGGCCTACGGCACTGGCCATAAAAAGATGCCAGTTTATGGTGAAGTTCCACGGGCCAAGATATAAATTGAAATTGCCTACCCCCAACCCCCGCCCTTTTTTGTGTTCGTATGGCAATTACCCCGCTGTGTGTTTAACTTCGTCTCATGAGTATTCAATTATAAAACAAATCAGTACGATGGTGTAGCTTTTATGAAGACATAATGGTAGTCACCTGATGTCCGTAAATAGAATTGGCTACACATCCGGGCATGCATACTTCTTCTTCTTCTTCTTCTTTTATAGTTGGTTCGTCTATAAGACGATTCCCCAACTGCACTATAGTATATGCGACTCAACGTCGCTCCTCTGAGGCTAAAAACAGGGTAGCTGCAACGGATAATAATGTTCTTAAATTCATTGTCGAAAGTCGTTGCAGACGATAGTGTTTGGACTTCTGCCGGGAGGTTGTTCCACATCCTGATGACATTAGGGTAAAAAGAATAAAGATGGCTGTTAACCCGTGAGCTTGGGATGTTATATTTTATATTATTCCTTCTGTTGCCTCTGGTATTAATGGTGAGGTGGTTCAGTGGGATATGGATATTTCCTTCCCTGCCTTTATAAAATATTTTTACTTTGTTTTTTGCTCTCCTCTCTTCTAATGGTGTCCACTCGAGGTCTCTCATCATTTTATTTACACTACTACTTCTAGTATAGTCATTTGTCACAAAGCGGGCAGCTCTCCTCTGGACCCTTTCCAGTTGGTCTATGTTTATTCGACAGTGGGGGTCCCAGACACTGCAGCCATACTCTAGGGAGGGCCTCACAAAGGTGTTATAGCATTTTTCTTTTACTTTCCTATCGCAGTTAGAGATGTTCCTTTTTAGAAATGCTAGTATACCGTTTGCTTTGTTACATGTGTTATTAATGTGTTGGTTCCATGTAAGTTTTCTGTCCAATGTAACTCCCAAATATTTAGCCTCATGTGTTTCGCTCAATTTTTCGTCGTGTATAAAGTAGTCTGAGGTGATGTTGTGTTTTTTATTTGTAATTCTCAGGACTTGGCATTTATTGGGGTGGAATTCCATACGCCAGTCCCTCTCCCATTTTTGTAGACTGTCTAGATCTTTCTGTAAAATTTCCGTATCTTCTTTTGAGTTTATTGTTCTATAGAGGAGGCTATCATCAGCAAACAGTCGTAATTTAGTGCCTGGAGAGATCTTACTTGGCATATCGTTAATATAAACTAGGAATAGTAAGGGGCCCATTACAGTACCCTGGGGTACTCCCGAGAGAACAGCTGCAATATTGGATGACTTTCCATCAACGACGACTATCTGTGTTCTATTTTCTAAGAAAGACTTAATCCACTTCAAAGTACTGTTTCTAACTCCATAATGGTTTAGTTTAGTCAAGAGACTAGCATGGTGCACTTTATCAAGGGCTTTACTGAAATCTAATAAGATGGTATCAGTCTATGCCGGATGTGTAGAGAGTGCGTTCTTGCCATGTGCGATTTCACGGGCAGGTCACCAGTGCGACGGTGGAAGATAAATTTCAGTGTTGAAACTTTACAAGCCTTTAAAATCAACTAGTTTCGATCAGTTTGTGATTATTCACTTGGGAGTCAGTGTTATGAACATTGGCAGATGGCCGAGATAACGTGGCCGAGTGAAAATTGACAATTTTACCATAGTGAAGACCTACACGGTCGATCATGTCAACTGTAAACAAGGGAACTGGAGGAGTAGATAGCATAGATCTAGATCTAGATAGGCCTAACTTAACCACACAGAAAATAGAATCAGTTGTGAAATCCGAGGGAAGTGAAACTATAACTACAGACGCTAAGTTAGATCTAGATAAAATTACAGAACTACTTCAGACTTATAACTCTAGATTGTCGTTAGTCGAATCTAAAATTGAAACAATAGAACAATCTACACACTGTGAGGCTACACAAAACGAAACAGGGCCAAGACCCGAACAGAACAGTACTAACCAAAGTGCCAGTCCCTCGGCTATCGGAGCCGCAGCTTCTGACATATTAAAGGAGTTCGAAGCGGTGAAGGAATCCGTTTCCAGAATCGTCTTGCCTCCCGCATTAAAAGTACATGATTCCCAAGTGGGAATTAAACAAGAACATAAACAGGCACTTAAAATCCTATCCAAATCAGCCAGGTTCACAGAAACAGGGCTAAAGCTATTATCAACGTTCCAGAAAAGAGACAACAATTACATTCTATCAGCTGATGATATCAACGCACTTTATGTAACATTTTGTGCTTCTTCAAACTTTCTACAAGCAGAATACGCAAATATCGTGGTCCGCAGCTCCTTTGATGAGGAAACGACGCGCCTCTTTGGCAATCTAGAGAACAATACAGCAGGGTTTAGTGAAAAATCCCTGCAAAATATTCGTGTAGCAGCAGAATTGGCAGCGGTGTCTAACCGGGCCAATCAACGAAAACCTACAAGACCACCATTAAGGGAACAGGGAGGTTTCCGCTTCCACAACGCTAATAATTGGCGCAGCCGGTTCCCAGGACCACGTCAGGCATTCCCAAGGCAGCCCTACAGCCACAATAGCTACAACACATACATGAGTCAGAACTTAAGTGGTCGCGATCAATGAACGCTTCCAGTTCCGTAGATTTCTGTGGAGCAAGTTTGCGGTCCCATTTATCGGAATGGGAAAATATTACTTCATCCAATACAATTCTACAGTGGATCTCTAATGGAGTACCTATTCCTTTCGAGATTACTCCTGACAATCCGGTGCACGTGAAAAACTACAAACAGTATTCCCGCGATGACAGACAATTTATTAGTGAGGAAATTCAGAGATTGTGTAAGGATCAATGCGTGGTCAAATGTAATGAGAAACCCAGATTCGTATCACCTCTGAATGTGGTTCCTAAGTCGACGGCGGATTCCGATTGATTCTAGACCTTACAGAGGTGAATAAATTTTGTATACCTAAATCTTTCATTTATGAAGATATTAACACTGTGCTGAGTACTATTGAGCCAGAGGACCAATTAGTGACAATCGACTTGAAAAACGCATTTTATCACATACCCGTATTGGAAGAACGCTCATCTTATTTGGGTTTTGAATGGCAAGGACAATTCTACAAATATGTTGTATTACCTTTTGGTGCATGTTTTAGCCCTTACTTTTGCTGCAAGGTGATTAGACCTGTGATCCAATATTTGAGAAATGTTTGTAATCTCCGTATTGTTGCATATGTTGATGACTTCATTTTGGGCGCACATGAGAGAGACATTATTGAACATAGTGCTTTGGTAATAGAGACATTACAACGGCTAGGACGGTTTATTAATTTTAAAAAGTCGGACCTCAAACCTAGTTGTACTAAACAATTTATTGGCTTTGTCATTGACACCAGAACTAGGCCGAACTCCATATTATTGAAAATTCCCCCCAAAAGAATTCAAAAACTCAAAAAAGATGTAAAAAGACTACAATTAAAAGGTAAAGGTACAGCAAGAGCTATTGCTAGGATCTGTGGCCAGTGCGTGTCAATGACAAGGGCAATTTTCCCTGCAAAATTGTTACTTAGAAATTTGTATAGACTTTTGGCTTCAAGATGTTTATGGCAGGAGGTGTTAACTATTGACCAAGCCTCTTTAGAGGATCTAGAATGGTGGTATACATCCTAAGATTCTTGGAATGGTAGATACTACTCTTTAGAGGAACAAAACCGACCCATTTTTCAAATAGCTACTGACGCTTCGGGCGTTGGGTATGGGGGTGTTATGTTATAGTCAATTCAGACCACCAACCCCAAGGCTTTTGGCCAAGGTACATCGCTGAAAAATATTCAAACTATAGGGAAATTCTGGCCGTGTACATGTCCCTCCTGGCACTTGTAAACATAGTACGGGGTCAAGCGGTTCAAATCTTGTCCGACAATATAACAACGGTCTCATACCTGGCGTGCATGGGAGGCCCGAGCCAACAAATATCGGATATGGCCAGGGACATTAATTTGGTCTTTTGCCATCAGAAACAATATTTCAATCAGCGCCAAATTCCTTCCAGGAATACAAAACGGGGTAGCCGACAGATTGTCCAGGTTCAGTTCCCAGTACGAGTGGTATCTGCCTACCAGCGTATTCAATCTTCTCAACAAAATGTGGGGCCCATTTTCTGTGGACAGGTTCGCAAGCATATCAACGGCACAGGTGCCCAATTACAACAGCTTGTTCTTAGATCCAATGACATCAGGTGTAGATGCGTTCAGTCAATGCTGGACCAACGAAAACAATTTTATAAACCCGCCATTACGACTCATGCAAAGAGTACTGGACAAGATAGTCATGGACAAAGCTATAGCTACAATAATATGTCCAGCATGGCCAGCACAACCATGGTTTCAAAGGCTAAAAGCAATGTGTGTGTGCCCTCCTGTAAAGCTACCCAAAAGCAAATTCATTTGCATACCTCTGTCAAACAAAACACCAGAACCGCTGAAGAACCCAAATTGGAGATTGTTAGCTTGGAAAGTAGATGGAAATCTCATTTAGGTATGGGTAGGCTAAAGCCTCCTCATATTATCAATTTTATTTGGCCCCTTTTACTTTGAATTTGTACAATAGATACATTGTAATGTTCAAATCTTTTTGTACTATGAAGTTTCCGCCTGACGCACAAGTTAGATCTGCGGTCATTGCTGAATTTTTGTGTGAAAAGGCGGAAAGTTCAGACCGCCCAGAATCTGTTAACTGCTATTTTGGCAGCACTGGGACATTATTTCCAGGCACTGGACGGGGTGCCATTGCCTGTATGGTTACACAACTTGAAACATGCACTGACAAGATCATGCTCAGTTCAACCTAAGGGGCGCACTCCATGTATGCCCATAAAACCAGTGATCGAGCTTTTCGAGTCATGGCCCGATAACTGTCAGTTGCCGCTGAAAAAATTACGTCAGAAGTCGATAGCTCTTCTTGCGTTGTGCGCGATGTGCCGACCGTCGGACTTAACTCGGTTTAACAGAGAACACATTGTCTTCAACTCAGACAATTCAGTAACTCTCATTTTCTTTGGTTTAAAAAATGACAAAGACCGAAAAGGGTTCGAGGTCCGTCTTCAGTCCGCTTTGAATAAAAAGAGTGACCCAGTAGCATGCTTAGAGATATACATGAAACGGACCAAATCATTAACAAAATTAATGGCCAAGGTCCTGTGTACCTTACAATTACGCCGCCTTACAAAGGCTTGAGTGTTGCTAGCGTTGCAGACATTTTACGCGACACAATCAAAGACGCCAATTTAGGAGACAAGTTCACTCCACGTTGTTTTCGAACGACAGGAGCGACCGCATCAATCAGCGCAGGAAATGATCCCGATGTCACCAGGCAATTAGGGCGCTGGAGAAGCCAAGAGGTATTTTTCGACTCGTATGTTTATCCACTGCCGAAGAGCACGTTTACTGATAACCTTTTGTCCGCTGACACTTGAATCGACTTACTCTGTTTTTGCATAGCGTTGACATGAGCAATGATATCGCTACACAAGTGTAAAATATTTTAGTGGTTTAATTTACCATCTTTTATTAATTAGTCCTTTTATTTTCTTCATTTGCCTTTTGATACATTAATATTTTGTGGAAGTTCATTATTGTTAAACAGGTGGTGTTACTGATGAACACCCAACCGCTTCATCCTCTCTATCTAGGCATTATTTTGATTTATTAAAGTTTGTAAATTAATAAATCTTGTTTGTTGTCGGACATCAGAGTGACAGAGATTTGTTTATAAATGGTAGTCACCTGATGTCCGTAAATAGAATTGGCTACACATCCGGGCATGCATACCGGATGTGTAGAGAGTGCGTTCTTGCCATGTGCGAGTGTTAAATGATTGACCTATTTATGTATGATGTGTGCTGTTTATAATGATTTTATGTATTAGACCTGTCTGTGGAAGCACGGTTGGCAGAACAGGCATTATTTTGATTTATTAAAGTTTGTAAATTAATAAATCTTGTTTGTTGTCGGACATCAGAGTGACAGAGATTTGTTTATAAATGAGATCTATAACGTACTTACACAGCCTTTGTATAAATAAAGCATCTTTTTTGTTTGCTATCATACCTTGAGCTCAGAGATTAAGTAAATTACTGTAGTATTTTGACTAATTATAATTATCTGTGCTCATCACGGACTGATAAGGTAATAAGAGAAAAGGGTACAAATCAGGACAGGAAAATACTATAATTTATAATCTCTGAATGAAATAAGAAAGGTTTCATCTATGTTACATTATCGTCCATCTTATTGAGGTTGGGGAGAGAAGTCGAAGTTAGGGAAGGGAACTACAGCAGGACAATAGAGAGAAAGAGGGAGAGAAAGAGAGAGAGAGGGGGGGGGGAGAGAGAATGAAATCAGGAAGACAAAGAAAAACGAAAAAGAAGAGGGGATGCTGGGAGTATAACGGAAAATGGATGGGGAAGAGGTTAGAAGTGGAATTTACACATTATTTAAATGCAAATCATGACTAACACGTTACAGAAACAACAACAAAAACAGCAACAGCAGTAAAAAACAATCCCTAAAGGCATAATTATTAGAGATTCGGGGAAGTGCAAGTTCTGTGGCGTCACCTGAAACCCATAAACCATTGACGCAGTAAATTTCTAGTAAGGTCGATCTTGAGCTCATGGCATGGGGTTCCGTCTCACTAATTCACAAGCTAAAGTTTCGTCCAGCGAGTGTCTTCACACTGAAGACTTACATTTACTACGGGCAAACCACATCTAAGTTACTTTCCACTGCTTTTTCGATATTGCTGAAATCTACCATGCCGGAGTTCTTTTAATTTACATGTTCCGAAGAATAAAATCAGTCTTGTACCGGAAATATCTAGTGATTGACTGATAATGTCTCCCCAAGCGTTGTATGTTTTGTGCAGTGTGAAAATATATTTTGTAAAGACATCAGAGAGAGAGAGAGGAGAGAGAGAGAGGGGAGAGAGAGAGGGGGGGGGAGAGAGAGAGAGAGAGAGAGAGAGAGGGGGGGGAGAGAGAGAGAGAGGAGAGAGAGAGAGGGAGAGAGAAGAGAGAGAGAGGGGAGAGAGAGAGAGAGAGGGGGGAGAGAGAGAGAGAGAGAGAGTCGCTACCGCCCCCTCCTTACCCCAACCTTTTTCTCATTGTCGTTAGCCTTCTTTGCCCTTCCCCATTCATCGTCTGACGTCAGTATTTCTTCCGCCGCTCCCCCTCAACTACACTTCTCCTCATCTTCCTCATTTGCTGCTCCTCCTCACCCTTTTCATCTTTTGCGGTTTACCACTCACCCTCCCATTTCAATGATTTTACTCCTCATCTACCTTTTTTTTGCCCCTCCATACTTACCTCCTATTTCATTCCACCTCCCTTAATTCATCTTGCACCTCATCTCCCAAACTTACTGTATTATTATTATTATTATTAGTAGTAGTAGTAGCAGTAATTCCAGTCAACAGAATGGTGTCCTACTCTTACTTGTCTTAGCTAATGGCGACTGGATAGAAAACTCGTAAACACGCTCGTGAGACTTCTGGCCAAGGCACCACAGGATCGTGAATTCGAACCACCAAGTTTCTATCGCATCCACCTGATTTGCTGGTCTTTTCATTGTCCTATACGGACAGGACATGGAGTGAAAACCTAGGATCTCTATTTAGTTAAGAAAAAAATATCTGATTGATATTCTAGTGAAATCCCACGTCCCATAGTGATGGTTAATCACAACTAAAAAAGAGAGGATAGTAGGAAAGAGAATGGCTGTTTAGTGACAGTTGCATTCCTGTTCATGTACAAATCAAAGGCCCAGGGCGTTCCTCAGCCGCTGCAGTGAGTAACAACGAAATCTGCAAACAACAGTGTATTTCGATAAGTCAATAAACAAAACCAGGCGTCTAACAATGGAAATCCCCCAAAAGAAACAATCCCTAAAACTACTTTCCCCCCTTTCATGAATTTTGTAAAGAAGAGTATTCTAGTGATATACTTTGTTGTACAATGAATTCTATTCAGAAGAATTGATATTTTCAAAACTAAAAAAAAAAGTGGCACGGGGACTCCAGCACACATTACCCTACTTAGCTACACTAGGTGTTCCGTTTGACTATGTGGGTTGCGAGAGCACTTTTCCCATGACATGGACGATCCTAAGTCTAATACCCTAAATTACCAGTTGCCCCTTAAGACCTGAGGAAGTAGGTTCTAATCCGTATGTTTTGTCCGGCCTACCCCCGACCAAACTCCACCCCAGCACTCAGTCCCTCAGCAGCGTCTTAAGGGAGGAAACTCGCCAGATCCTAGGCTATATTACAGGTTAGTTGGGCGTGACTAACCGTGCGAGTACCTTGGTCGACCGTCGACCTCAACGCTACATGGGAGCAGGAGCCAGTAACCACCCAGGTTTCCCCGAAGTGGCTGTTCTGTACTATAAATATGGCCAGTTTTTCTTATATGGTGTAAAAATACCACCTGTTCCTTGCCCAAAGGTGTCGCCAAACATGCATAAAATCACATATTAGATCTATTTCTTAACAAAACGTACCTGAAATACATTCTTTTCATTCAGAAACGCTTGAGTAACACTATAAACTAAAGATACAAGCCTTCTTATAGAAATATTCAATAAATACCCTTTTTTTGCAGAAAATATAAACTACACACATGATTACCTACCTTTCTCCATGTCAGCTTCCTGACGTTTGTCAACAAACCGGAAGCAGAAGTGGGAATCGATACCATTATTTATTCTCATGTAAGTTGAATGCCACAACCGACTGAATACTTTCTTTTATGAAATCCTCGTAAATGTGAAACTTTTTATTTCCACTTACATCACTGGTTGTTTTTTTTTCCTCTGGTTTTTAAGCTGAAATAAAATATGTCTAATAAAACATTAGAATGATTTCATAACAACTTTGACATTTTAAGAAAGTCACCACGATTATAAATTCGATACCAAATAGACACATCCATTACTAACATGACCCATCACCCTGAACACTAAAAATCCTATAAATTCTAAATCATGACATAAATTATATCCTCGGTGTCATGGCCCAGCTGCCTGTCGAACAAAAACAAAATTTTACAGAAGAACTATTACATTACAAACTGATTGTAGCAGAGAGTTGTTTACAATGCTCCAAGTTCGGAGGAAACTTCATTTCCTATGTTATGCCTTGATGGCAGTTGTGAAGGTGGCGTAACATTCCTGCAATCAGGAGATAAACAGATTGTGCATGGTTTCTTGTCGGAAGACGAGCGGTTAGCAGCAGTTTTGGCAGCAAAATAAAGCCAAACTCCTTCTGTCCATGACAGGTCACGGGATGATTTCATGCTGACAAGAAACCATAGACAAGCCACTTATCTTCTGATATATATATAAATCTGGTCATTTTAACCTTTTCATATCGTGAAGATCACGGCTCTCGCATGCCCACTGTACATGTACTTTCATCTTTACAGTAGCCATTACCTTTGTAAGCACTGTTTTGGGGGTGTTTTTGAAAATTCATATAAAATCTTCTGATAAATCTCGATTATATTTGGTATCAGGAAAGGTCATTCAGAGAAGAATAATGACAATCGTATGTTTACAAACACAAAAAAAAAACAACAAAAAAAAACAGTATGCGCTATGAAACCATGCCTTATCTCAGGTGGTGTGGGGTGCTGCAAAAGGGTGTGGAAATAACTACACTTTGGGGGTGATTAGTGTATTGATGGGTTATAAAACAGTTGTAAAAACACCCAAAATGCGAAAGGTAATGTGAAAATGTTAACTCATTTCACACCAGTGATTGCTGACAATGGGTGGCACATAAATTTGCAGCTGCCAAAGAGATTGACCCGATTGTATGCGACACTTTAATGGTTGTCATGAGAAAACATGTAAGATTTTCATCACAACGATGGTAAAGGAGAAGTACTTTAAATAAGACATTTGGGGAGGAGTTCCATTTGAATTACACCAGAGGGATATTTTTAGGAGCATCCATGTACGAGGAGTCCCGAGAGGGGAGCTGCCCCCCTGGTAAGTTAGTCTTCTAGGCCTATGTTTTAATAGCGAATGCCGGGCTTAACAATTGACACACAGAATAGGAAATAGGTAGGAGACTGAAGTTGTGTAACTCATATAGTACTCCTCCCGAAATTTGTCATAGAGGCGAATGCTGAACTGAAACAGATGCGATATTTGATAGGTCTCGTGTGAATATAACATTATCACATGCTGACCTTTTACAATTTTTTCTTTCCTCACTTGCATTTTTTATTTAGTTACCTTCAAAGTAATGTATTATTTGTGTGATTTGATCAACGATCTAGATTGGATTGATATAAGGATGCTGGAGATGATGACTTTCTTATGAGCAAACTAGAGGTCGGTCCTACTGAGGAACGGCTGTAGGATTGTTCACCAGATTAGGGTCAGAGATAGACATTTCATCAGTGAATCATCTGTTTAGGTAACTGTCCGTGGACAATGCATCTCTGTTCTGTAACTTGCTATTTACGCTTGCACTTTTACAAGTGTGATTTGAAAGGAGGAAGTGGGATGTGAGGGAAAACGCAAAAAAATTCTTTTTAAAAAAAGAGAAAAAAAAACATGAAGAAAATAAAGTGAAAAGCAAAGTTATTGTACTTAAATGTTTGTGCCAGAGGTGACAATATCCTGGGTTTTTTCTCCCTGTCCACTATTGATAAGACAACGATATCATGGTCCTCTCTTCCTGGGCCCAATTTGCTAAGCCCATGATGTCATGGTTGCGTCTCCCTTGCCCCCAATGATAAGGCCCCAATTTGCATTACCAATTCCTCCAGGTCTAGTTGATAAGCCAACGATATCATCGTTTGTGACATAGTCTTCTGTTTTTTGTGCTTACGTTGAAGTTTTCCAGGAACTTGCGCAGGCCTATCAACCAAAGTACAACCGGAAGCAGATTTCCATATCACTGCGAGGGTTGATATTAATGTGAGGGTTTTACATATTTGCACTTACCATAAATGGAGCATGAGTTGCTGCTTTTGTATGTCAACATCCAGTGGCATTATCACTTTGGGAAGAAAATCCCATTTGAGATCATCTCTGTGCCATTCATGAACAAGAAGACATCTAGTATTGCAGAAAGACATAAAAAGAAACATCATTTTAATTCACAGTTATAATTATCATTAACAACTAATATTGCAATTCACATTTCTACCAGAGCCTTTCCCATGTTTTTTTTTTTTTTTACAGAGTTGAATGCTTACAGCATCTCAGATGTTATGGGATTTTCTAGAAGATATGGAGATCATAATTAGGTGTTGGTTCATATCATACAAATTGTACTAATTCTCTCTAATTTTGATGCTGCCTGTCATCCTCGTATTGATGATAGTACCGATATATAATATTAAATTTAATCTTAATCTATCCATTCTCAGGACTTACTGCCAAAACTAGAAAATAATAATGTGAGATGATCCCATTTCATATTTTGTGTACATGTAGCTTGATCTCTTATATATATATATACATGGATAAAAGATTGAAATCGCAAACATTATTTACGCCTATGGAGGAATTAACTAGCCCTCTGTTGCAAGTAAACCAATATTTACTGTTGAAAATAATTCCTCTTGATATAATGCAACATTCCCAGTATAACACATAAAGTTTTAAAAATCTGAAAAATGGTAAAGATTATTTAACTCTTTTCCTGGGGGCCAGCATTCCACCTCTGGATGGAGCACTTCCTGGGGTGAGACCCATATTGTACTGTGCATTTGTAAACAAAAATCCCCTTACAACACAACAGCTGTCCAAACTAAACACTTATCGCACACATGGTATCGCCAGACATGCTAGGATAAAGGAAGCTTTACCGAGAATTCTATTTTTAAGGTTCAATGTCATGGGATGTTAAAATTTTCCATTACAGTGGTCAAGGAATAACTCTACAATGTCACAACGCAGGCTGAGTTGTATCGGCTGCCACTAGGGAAGCGTGCGACGCAGCGTGCGTTGAACTGTAGAGAAAGAGTTAATCCTATGGAGAAACGGCCAACCTTCTTAAAAATGTAAACAATGGTCTCTATATTTATTGCTGAAATTAATTTCCTTGCTATAATACTGCAGTGACAAAAAAAAAATGTCCTGAACTTTCAATGTAATGCATTATTACCAGCTACTACACACAAAAATATTATAATATAGGCCAAGTAATACAACTGGACCACACACAAAACAGTGTTTATGAAGAAAAATAAACATATTTAAAAACCCAGAAGTCAGGAAATTTATGGAGATTTCCCATCCCTGACATGTGGGAAATTCCTTATACTTGGCGATGATAAAACCATTTTTGCGGCTTGGTTTAGTTAATCTTATTACCTGCAGCACAATCCGCTAACAAACAATTTTCATCAAAGGTTTGTTTTATTTCCTAGTAATTCGAGGGGCCTCTCCCCACCTAGCAACTCTATGGAAATCCAACATGTAGGATTGACGTCAAATTTACATACAGGAATGACATTGTTCCTATGTAAATCTGTCGCTCACAACATTGAACTGACATTGGTCTGATATAAGAAATCTGCCCAAGTTTGCACATAGGAATGACATTGTTTCTATGTAGATCTGCCACTCACACCATCGCACAGCATAGGTTTGCTGAAGGGAATCTGTCCCTATCGGTAATCCTACCAACCTTATGGACATTTTAAACAAATCTACGTCGGACGGACGTAAGGATGCTGGCTGGGTCACTCCAGATCATAGCTGGCTGAATTGTTATGTTATATGTTTCCCGAGCTTCCCCTTGCGGATTCAACTCCCGAGTCTACCCCTCACTCTCATCTTTCTGCTTTTTCCTAGATCCTGTTCTAGCAGTTTATGAATATGATTTACAGTGAATGTGCTAACCCCATTGCTGATTAACTGCCTGATTTCAATCATGATTCAAATAGTGCAGAGTGAATAAATGGAGTGGATACTATAACAATCTAAACAAGACCTTGCTTTCGAGTTTCTCTCATTAGTAACCACCTCATCCCCCCCCGCCCCCCCACCACATGCATGTCTTCCACTAAAAGAAAAAAAGAAAGAAAGAAACTGTCGCCTCTCTATTTTATCCAACCGCATTAAATAAAGGGAGTGTCTATTAAGCCGCTATCTAGAGGCACGTAGCGGCCTGAATAGCGTCACGGGGGGTTTTCTATTCGGGCCTTTGGGTATAGTGGCCTGAATATAGCCGGCCTTAAATAAAACTATCCCTACTACGTTTTCTGGAGATAACTGTATTCGGTAAAGCCTTTCTTCCTGGGTATGAAACAGAGAAATGTATGTATTTTATACTCCAACAAAAATGAGTATGTTCATGCTTCAGAATAAAAAACATTACAATAATCATAATCACCTGCAGAAACACATATAAACATAAAGTTATGCGTAGGTAGAGTCAACAGTACCTATCTTGTCTCTAAATCCAACACCTGCGATCAGTATTAGTGCTATTTCAATCACATTGAAGGTTCGACATAGTGCCTGTCTTACTTTCGTTTCAGAACATTATCTTCACTGTATTTTGAAATTATTAAATTAGTGGCATCCAAATTAAAACTAAAACCAACGAAACAAACTGAACCACTCTTGAAAAAATATCGAGGGGCTTATGTGTGGGAGAGGGGGAGGCCGAGGATGAAACCAGTGATAGTCAACAGTTCAGGATTCTGTGTAAAAATATTTAAAGTTGAGGTACAGAGAGTCGGGGGAAACAGGAGTAGAGGAGAAAGAGAGAGAGAGAGAGAAAGAAAAATGGTCAAGTAACCAAATTGAAACATATTAGAGGCCTACTTATTAACAAGCCACCCCCCCCCCCCATCACTCTATTTATCTGTTTATTTATTTATTTGTTTAGTTATTTATTTAATTATTTATTGTACTGTAGCATTATTACACGGTTCACAATGTTTTACCACTGAAAAACTGGTAGTCAAACGATCGCTCAGTGGAATACGTACCTCCTCACCTTGCACAATAAATAGGCTACAGTCGAAGATCCTCATCGACTTCGCCTTGTGAAGAAAGATTTCAAAGTACTTGTAGCTTATTTAACACTGCAGATAAGGTAGATCTAATCCAACATCGTTTGAAACACCCCATCACTTTTGCTTAGGGTAAACTCCACGTGGGGCGAGGGGGAGGGGGGCCCTGTGGTGAGCGGTTCAGTTTTCTCATGACACACCCTGCCCTGTGGAGCTTCGCAAACAAACCCATTCCTCTCTCCTTCTCTCTCTCCTTCTCTTTCTCTCTCTCTCTTTCTCTCTCTCTTTCTCTCTGTCATTCTCGCTCTCTCTCCCTCTCTCACCTCGGGCATGTAAAAAGGGATCGGGGAGGAGGGGTCCTTAATGGTGAGCGATTCATTTTCCTCGTGACTCACTTTCCACTGTGGAGCCTTGCAAATAAATCCACTTCTCTCTCTCTCTCTCTCTCTCTCTCTCTCTCTCCCTGTCTCTCTCTCTCTCTATCTCTGTCTGGCTACCTCTGTCTACCTTTCTCTCTGTCTATTTCTCTTTGTCTCTCTCTCTCCTCAGCTATCTCCTTCTCTCTCTCTCTCTGTCTCTCTGTACTGGAAAGTTCTTTGGTTTCTCGGTTGTTGGTCCCCATTTATTTTCATCTGATTTTTGTTAATTACCCCCCCCCCCCCACCCGCCTCCAACAGATTTTGATTAATAATAAACATAACCCTTCTGTTACCCACCTCAACTGTATCCTTTTAACTCATGACTACCAATTATTTAGAAAAGAGGAAAAAAAAAAAAAATCTGTTTCCGTTTCGTCGCCTTTCATATTCTGCGTCACCTGCATGCCCCTTCAGACGAGGCGACTTACAAGCTTGGTATTTGTTGTTTTTTTTGTGGGTGGGAGAGAGAGAGAGAGACGACTTACTTACACGCTTGGTATTTGTTTTTTTGTTTTTTTGTGGGTGGGAGAGAGAGAGAGACGACTTACTTACACGCTTGGTATTTGTTTTTTTGTTTTTTGTGGGTGGGAGAGAGAGAGAGACGACTTACTTACAAGCTTGGTATTTGTTTTTTTTGTTTTTTGTGGGTGGGAGAGAGAGAGAGACGACTTACTTACAAGCTTGGTATTTGTTTTTTTGTTTTTTGTGGGTGGGAGAGAGAGAGAGACGACTTACTTACAAGCTTGGTATTTGTTTTTTTGTTTTTTGTGGGTGGGAGAGAGAGAGAGACGACTTACTTACAAGCTTGGTATTTGTTTTTTTGTTTTTTGTGGGTGGGAGAGAGTGAGAGACGACTTACAAGCTTGGTATTGGTTTTTTTGTTTTTTTGTGGGTGGGAGAGAGAGAGAGAGAGAGAGAGAGATTTCATATTAAATTTGGCTATTGTGTCCCAACACCTGCATTTTGTATAATACATAAATATTATCATATTATTGCATTATTATTTTATTCTGGCTGTTAATGTTATCTGTGTCGTGAGGAAAAAGAAAAGCACTGTATGAAGACAAAACTTAGAAAGACAGATGTCTGATTAATAGTGTGCATCATAATAGAACAACGTTACAGTATTTGACGTGAACAAATTGTTCTTCAGTTGACTTTAACATACCGATACCCGAGACACAGGATACCGAGACGGTTCCATTAATTGCCAAATTCCGTCCGTGGATTTGCACGCGTATCGTCCACGTCAACAATGCAACAATTAGCACCACACCCCTTCAAAACTGAACGAAAACAACTAGTACTATAGAGCCCTGTGAGTAGTAATCACCGTATTTATACGCGCGCAAGTTGTGGACATATAGCGAAAGCAGGAATGGTTCGTCTCGGTATTCTGTGCCTCGACAGGCACTCTTGGTCAAAATTTGCTGCTCTTTCTTTTTAACATTCTACTGAACAATCATTGCTGAAAGAGATCCCAGTTTCAAAACATATTTAAGTACGATAATATATTTTTTAAAATTCTAGAAAATCGGCAATTTATATGCTGATCTGAAAGCAACAGCAACAACAACAACAACAACGAGATGACAACGCCATCAGCAACAACCAGGGCCGAATTTTTTTTTCCGTACTCACTTTACCAAATTCAGGTGCGTGGCAGCAATAGCTCCAACATTATTACATGGATTTTCATTGACGTTCAGAGTCATTTTAGGGTTAGGGTTAGGCACAGTCCAAAGATTGCAGCATCTATGGCAGTGTTCGGTAGGACGAGAAATCCCTTAGCCGATGACCTGTGTTTGGGGGTCTGTTGCTGCCCCGCTCCTGAGTTTGGTAAAGTGAGTACGAAAAAAAAAATTACGCGGGCCAGAGTAAGTGCTTTAGAGTCCGTAAGCACTTAGAAGATTTTGTATTGTATACATGTAATTCAAAATAGAAAAAAAGTGAGTCTTATAAGCTCACAAATACTTAACATTTTTATTTATTAAACGAGGGGGCCACTTTTTGTGGACCCTGGCTCAGTTACACCATTTACAATCTTGCACCATATGGTTCATGGTAAATCCGGGAATGAAAAGAGAGAGAGAAAGAGAGAGAGAGAGAGAGAGGGGGGGGGGGGGAGAGAAGTGGGTTTTTTTGCGAAGCTCCACAGTGGAAGGTGAGTCACGAAAAAAATGAATCGCTCACCATTAAGCACCTCCCCCCTCCCTTTTTACATACCAGAGGGAGAGAGAGAGAGAGATGGAGTGTGTGTGTGTGTGTGTGTGTGTGTGTGTGTGTGTGTGTGTGTATGAGAGAGAGAGAGAGAGGGGGGGGGGGAGAAAGAGAAGTGGTTTTTTTTTTTGCGAAGCTCCACAGTGGAAGGTGAGTCACGAAAAAAATGAATCGCTCACCATTAAGCACCCCCCCTCCCTTTTTACATGCCAGAGGGAGAGAGAGAAGGAGAGAGTGAGAGAGGATCGGGTTTATTTGCGAAGCTCTATATGGCAAGGTGTGTCATGAGAAAACTGAACCGCTCACCACAAAGCTCTCCCTCTCCTCCCTTCCCTTACACTCCATGTCCAAAGACATGCTCACAAGTACGTTTTATCAGCTCACTTTGTTTAATGTGTTGCACAGAATCTCTACAGTTCAGGGTCGTCTCTTTGAATGTTTTAAGGGATAAATGCACGTCCACTCTTTACGTTTCACAACTTGTGACTTCAGAAGTCAGGTGTGTTGCTCACGTGGACTTTAAGCAAAAGTGATGGGGTATTTCAAACAATGGATGGATTACTTTATCTGCAATGTTAAGCTACAAGTATTTTGAAACCTTTCGTTACAAGGTGAAGTCCATGAGGATCTACGACTGTATTTATTGTACAAGGTGAGGAGGTAATTTTCCATTGAGCGATCATTTGACTGTCAGTTTGTCAATTGTAATAAAATGAAACAGTGTAGGCTAATATTGCCTTCGTACAACAAATAATTAAATAAATAACTAACAAATAAATACGTAAACAGATAAATAGAGTGATAGTGGGTGAGGTGGTGATGGCTTGTTAATAAGTAGGCCTCTAAGACGTGTAAATTTGGTTACTTGATCTTTTTCTTTCTCTCTCTCGCTTGCTCTCTCACTCTCTTTTCTCCTCCTATCTCCCCTTTCTTTCTGTACCTCCACTTTAAATATTTTCACACAGAATCCTGAACTGTTGACTACCGCTGATTTCATCCTCGGCCTCCCCTCCCCCCACCCACACATAAGCTCTTCGAAATTTTCCCTGGCGTACGGTAGTTCAGATTGTTTCGTTAGTTTTAGTTTTAATTGGATGCCACTAATAGTTTCAAAATACAATGAAAATAACGTTCTGAAACGAAAGTAAGTCTGGCACTATGTCGAACCTTCCATATGACTTACATGGCCCTAATACTGATCGCAGGTGTTGGATTTAGAGACAAGATAGGCACTGTTGACTCTGCCTACGCATAACTTTATGCTTGTATGTGTTTTCCCAGGTGATTGTAATTATATAAATCTGACGCATGAACATACTAATTTTTTTTTGGAGTCTTTGAGTATAAAATACATAATTAATTTCTCTGTTTCATACCCAGGATGGAAGGGATTACCGAATACGGTTATTTCCAGAAAACGTACTTAAGATAGTTTTATTTAATGCGGTTGGATAAAACAGAGAGGCAACGATTTCTTTCTTTTTTCTTTCTTTTAGCGGAAAACGGGTGTGTGTGTGGGGGGGATGGGGGGGGGGGGGGGAGAGATAGTTACTAATGACAGAAGATCAAAAGCAAGGTGTTATTTATTGTTCTAGTATCCACTCCATTTATCTACTCCACACTGTTTGAATCGTGATTGAGATCAGGCACTCAATCAGCAATGGGGTTAGCACATTCATTATGAATCATAAACTGCTAGAACAGGATCTAGGAAAAAGCAGAAAGATGAGAGTGAGGGGTAGACTTGGGAGTTGAACCCACAAGGGGAAGTTCTTGAAACAGAGAACTTAACAATTCAGCCAACTATGATATGGAGTGACCTAGCCAGCATCCTTACGTCCGTCCGACGTAGATTTGTTTAGAATTTCCATAGGGTTGGCAGGATTACCAATAGGGACAGATTCCCTTCAGCAAACCTATGCTGTGCGATGGTGTGAGTGGCAGATCTACATAGGAACAATGTCATTTCTGTGTGCAAATTTGGGCAGATTCCTACATCAGACCAATGTCACAATGATGTCGTGAGCAGCAGATCTACATAGGAACAATGTCATTCCTATATGCAAACTTGGGCAGATTTCTTACACCAGACCAATGTCAGTTCAATGTTGTGAGCCACAGATTTACATACGAACAATGTCATTCCTGTATGCAAACTTGACCTCAATCCTACGCGTCGGATTTCTGTAGGGTTGCCAGCTGGGGAGAAGCGATTGGAATTACTAGGAAATAAAATTAACCTTTGATGAAAATTGTTTGTTAGCGGATTGTGCTGCAGGTAATAAGAATAACTAAAACAAACCGCAAGAAATAGTTTCATCCTCGCCAAGTATAAGGAATTTCCCACATGTCAGGGATGGGAAATCTCCATAAATTTCCTGACTTCTGGGTTTTTAAATATGCTTATTTTTCTTCTTAAACACTGTTTTGTGTGTGGTTCAGTTATAATACTTGGCCTATATTATATTTGTGTGTGTAGTGGCTAGTAATAATGCATTGCATTGAAAGTTCAGGACATTTTTTTTTTTTTGTCACCACAGTATTATGGCAAGAAAATTAATTTCAACAATAAATATAGAAACCATGGTTTACATTTGTAAGAAGGCCAGTTCATTCCTGCATAGGATTAACTCTTTCCCTACGGTACAATGCATGCTGCGTCGCACGCCTCCCTAGTGGCAGCTGATACCAGTCAGCCTGCCTTGTGACGTAAAGCTATTCCTTGACTACTGTAATGGGAAATTTTAACATCCTATGATGTTGAACCTTAAAAATAGAATTCTTGGTAACGCTTCCTTTGAACTAGTGTGTCCAGCAATACCACGTGTGCGATAAGTGTATAGTTTGGACAGCTGTCAAGTGTAGTAAGGCGATTTTAGTTTTCAAAGGTGGAAATAATGTTTGCCATTTCAATATTTTATCCATGTATCTGAGATCAAACTACACAAAATTTTAAGTGGGATCATCTCACATTATTATTTTCTAGCTTTGGCAGTAAGTCCTGAGAATGGATAGATTAAGATAAACCTTAATATTATATATCGGCACTATCATCAATAACATGATGACAGGCAGGATCAAAATTAAAGAGAATCAACACAATAATAATATGAACCAACACCTAATTATGATCTGCATATCTTCTAGAAAATCCCATGACTATTGACATCGGTTGGATGCTGTACATGTAAGCATTCAACTCCATTAAAAAAAACAACAAAAAAACAAGGGAAGGCTGTGGTGGAAATGTGAACTGCAATATTAGTTGTTAATGATAATTATAACTGTGTGAATTAAAATGATGTTTCTTTTTTTATGTCTTTCTGCAACACTTGATGTCTCCCTGTTCATGAATGGCACAGAGATGATCTGAAATTGGGTTTCTTCTAAAAATGAGAATGCTACTGCGTGGTAACACAAAAGCAGCAACTCATGCCACATTTATGGTAAGTGCAAATTTGTAAAACCCTCACAGTGATATAGAAATCTGCTTCCGGTTGTACTTTGATTGATAGGAAAACCTCGCAACTTAAGCACCAGAAATAGAAGACTGTGTCACAAACCATGATATCGTTGGCTTATCAGCTAGACTCTGAGGAACTGGTAATGCAGATTAGGGGGCTTATCATTGGCGGCAAGGTAGACGCAGCCATGACATCGTGGACTTAGCAAATTGGGCCCAGGAAGAGAGGACCATAATATTGTAGTCTATCAATAGTGGACAGGGAGAAAAAAACAACACTGTGAGGGTTAAGTACAATAACTTTACTTTTCCCTTTATTTTCTTCAGGTTTTTGTTTCTCTCTCTCTCTTTTTTTTTTTTTTGCGTTTTCCCTCACATTCGCTTCCTTCTTTCAAATTACTCCAGTAAAAGTGCAAGTGTAAATAGCAAGTTACAGAATAGAGATGCATCGACCACAGACAATTACGTAAACAGCGGATTCACTAATGAAAGGTTAGAGTCGAGGTTAAGCTCTAATCCTAGAACTAACCAGAAGTCTATGTCTGACCCTAATCTGGTGAGTAATCTTACAGCCATTCAGCACGTAGGACCAACCTTGAGTTTGTTCATAAGAAAGACATCATCTCCAGCGTCCGTACGTCAATCCAATGTAGATCATTGATCAACTCACACAAATAATATATCATTTTGAAGATAACTAAATAAAAAATGCAAGTGAGGAAAGAAAAACATTGTAAAAGATCGGTAAGATGTTTTGTTAGAACAAATTATGTGATAATGTTACATTCACACCAGACCTATCACTATCACCATTTTCTTCACTCTCGCTATCTGAAGCTGACTTCAATAGATCTAAATCACAGTTCAAGTCTTTTTCCCGGCAATCATTAAGCAAAATTCATGCATATTCGGCCAGTGATCACGTAAAACGCTGGGAAGCCACAACTTTTTCAACACAATTTTTATTTGAAGACTCGCCGTCAACATGTTGTTCATCAAATATCGCATCTGTTTCAGTTCAGAGTTCCCCTCTAGGACAAATTTCTGGAGGAGTACTAAAAAAACTACTATATGAATTACACAACTTTAGTCTCGTACCTATTTCATGTTCAGTGTGTTAATTGTCAAGCTCGGCATTCACTATTAAAACATTCACCTAGAGGACTAACTTGCTAGGGGGACAGCACCCCCTTGCGACCCCTCATACACGGATGCTCTTAAAGTCGCGTCCTTGTAATATCCCTCTGGTGTAATTCAAATGAAATTCCTCCCCAAATTTCTTATTAAAAGTACTTCTCCTTCACCATAATTGGTGATGGAAATCTTTCAGGTTTTCTCATGACAAACATTAAGGTATCGCATGCAGTTAGGTCAATCTCTTTGGCCGCTGCAAATTTATGCACCACCCATTTGCCGCTGTCTGCAGTCACTGGGGTGGAATGACTTAACCTTTTCACATCACCCTGTTTTTACAACTGTTTTGCAATCCATCAATACACCAATCACCCCTGAAGTGTAGCCATTTGCACGCCCTTTTGCAGCAGCCCATCCCACCTGGGGTAACGCTTGGTTTCATAGCACATACTGTTTTCATTTTTTGTGTTTGTTAATACACGATTGTCATTATTCCTCTCTGAATGACCTTTCCTGATACCAAATATACTCTAGCTTTATCAGAAGAGTTTCTATGAATTTTCAAAAACACCTCCAAAATAGTGCTTACAAAGGTAATAGCTACTGTAAAGAAGGAACGTACATCTACAGTGGGCATGCGAGAGCCTTGATCCTCACGATGTGAAAAGGTTAAAATGAGCAAATTTGTATGCTGGGAGATAAGTGGCATGTGTATGGTTTCTTGTCAGTGTCACGAGTGGAGTGAGCGATAGTTAATAATTACGGGGGGAAAGGAGGAGAGTAAAATTAACGCACGGAGACAGGGAAGAAAAGTCGTGCATGTCATGAGTGGGGGGTCTGAAGGAGGCGAAAGCGCTGTATAACTATCACTGCAAGTTAGAAGGTCCTGGGGATCGGACCTGTGAATAAAAGCCCATCGGGCGGACATAAAGGGGAAGCAGTCGAGAAGACTAGTGAGAGTCTTTCCAGTTATGACTGGTAGGTAGAACGTTGATTGATTATTATGATTGATGTATTATATTATATTCGTCTATTACCATGATGTGAATAAGTATATGTGAGGAATGTGGAAGTCCTTGATATTGGATATAGCAATGTGCGCCATGAGCGATAGATGAAAGTGAGTTCATGGATTTGTAGCGCGAGTGAGTAGTGTGTACTCCGATGGAGGTGTGTTACCGTAAGATGTGTGGTGAGTGAAAGGTGAACTAGTGTGTGTACGCTTCATGGGTTGTAAGGAGAGGTGGAATGAATAGAAATGGTAGGATATTATACCAATGTAATGTTATTCTTGTAGGTGTCGGGGACGGGCCGCAGAGCCACCTCGATGAGCACAGGGGATAGGCCAGCATAGGGCCGGAGGCCACACATAGGCCAGAAGTGAGGCTGTCAGTGCAGGACAGTAGAGGCACATAAAGTCGTGGCAGTCAGGTCACGGACAGGGACGTAGATATGAGAGTGAATGAGATACTATATTGTTGCCATGTTGATAGGCTAGAGAACTGATACTCTGTTGTTGCCATGTTGATGGCTATGGAAATAATAATGTGTTATTGCCCTGCTGAGGTGCTAGGGGAGTGCTACGGTGTATGACAATAGGAAGGTGATGTTGAGAGACTGCGGTGCCAGTGAATCATTAATGTACTATTAAGACCCTGAGGGGAGAGGCTGAGGCCGAAGTGCCTTTAGGAGTAACTACCGGATTGTGGATCCGAGGGAGCGTGTGTGTGAGAATAAGGCCGTTGTACGGCAGTCATTTCCATAATATAATGTATGTAATTGCGCTATTATATGTATAATTATGTTTAATAAATGTGTGAGTCTGATGGATTGTTCTGTTAAGTGTTAACTTGTTTGTTCGTGATTGTTGTCCTGTCATAACTATTACATTTCCCAGTCTGGGATTTGTGACAGTCAGTATGAAATCATCTCCTGACCTGTCATGGACAGAAGGAGTTTGGCTTTAATTTGCTGCCAAAACTGCTGCTAACCGTTCGTCTTCCAATAAGAAACCATACACAATCTGTCTATCTCCTGATTGCAAGAATGTTACGCTGTCTACACGACAGTCATCAAGGAATAATATAGGAAAGGAAGTTTCCTCCGAACATGGAGTGTTGAAAACATTAATAACTCTTTGCCATCAATCTGTTTGTTAGTGAACAGTTCTTCTGTAAAATTTTGTTTTTGTTTGACAGGCAGCTTGGCCATGACATCGATGATATATGTCATAATCTAGAATTGACAGGATTGTTAGTGTTCAGGGCGATGAGTTATGTTAGTAATGGGTGTGTCTATTCGGTATCGAATGTACAATCGTGGTGACTTTCTTATAATATAAAAGCTGTTATGAAATCATTCTAATGTTTTATTAGACATATTTTATTTCAGTTTGTAAACTGGAGGGAAAAACGCGTGATGTAAGTGGAAGTAAAAAGTTTCATATTTACGAGGATTTCATAAAAGAAAGTATTCAATCGGTTGTGACATTCAACTTAAATGAGAATAAATAATGGTATCGATTCCCACTTCTGCTTCCGGTTTGTTGACAAAAGCCAGGAAGCTGACATGGAGGAAGGTAGGTAATCATGTGTGTAGTTTATATTTTTTGCAAAAAAGGATTTTTATTGCCCTATTTCTATTAGAAGGCTTGTATCTTTAATTTATAGTGTTACCCAAACGTTTCTGAATGAAAAGAATGTATTTCAAGTAAGGTTTGTTAAGAAATATATTTAATATGTGATTTTATGCATGTTTGGTCACACCTTTGGGGACGGAACAGGTGGTGTTTTTGCACCATATAAGAAAAACCCGCCATATTTATAGTACAGAACAGCCACTTCGGGGAAACCTGGGTGGTTACTGGCTCCTGCTCCCATGTAGCGTCGAGGTCGACGGTCGACCAAGGTACTCGCACGGTTAGTCACGCCCAACTAACCTGTAATATAGCCTAGGATCTGGCGAGTTTCCTCCCTTAAGACGCTGCTGAGGGACTGAGTGCTGGGGTGGAGTTTGGTCGGGGGTAGGCCGGACAAAACATACGGATTAGAACCTACTTCCTCAGGTCTTAAGGGGCAACTGTTACTTTAGGGTATTAGACTTAGGATCGTCCATGTCATGGGAAAAGTGCTCTCGCAACCACATAGTCAAACGGCACACCTAGTGTAGCTAAGTAGGGTAATGTGTGCTGGAGTCCACGTGCCACTTTTTTTTTTTTTTTTTAAATATTTATTCTTCTGAATAGAATTCAGAGTACAATAACAAAATAATTCCAATATTTTTAAAGTGAACATTCCTCTTTACAAAGTTCGTGAAAGGGGGGAAAGTAATTTTAGAGATTGTTTCTATTCGGGAATTTCCATTGTGAGACGCCTGGTTTTGTTTATTGACTAGTCGAAATACAACGTGTTGATTGCAAGTTTCGTTGTATGATACATGGCAGAATGTCAGAATGTATACAGAGTACGACACTGCAGCGGCAGAGGAGCGCCCTGTGCCTTTGATTTATACACAAGAGCAGGAATGTCACTGTCACTAAACATTCATTCTCTCTCTCTACCGTCGTCTTTCTCCTTCTCACTATCCTCTCTTTTTGAGTTGTGATTAACCATCACTATGAGACATGGGGTTTCACCTGTAGGCCTGTATTAATCAGATATTTTTTTTTTCTGAACTAAGTAGAGCTCCTAAGTTTTCACTCCCTGTCCTGTCTGTATACGAGTAAGACAATGAAAAGTCCAGCGAATCAGGTGGGTGCGATAGAAACCTTGTGGTTTGAGTTCACGATCATGTGATGCCTTGGCTAGAAGTCTCACGAGCGTGTTTAGAGTTTTCTACCCAGCCACCATTAGCTAGGAGTAGGACACCATTCTGTTGAGTGGAATTACTGCTACTATTAGTTACTACACTAATGATAATAATACAGAAAGTTTGGGAGATGAGGTGAAAGATGAAGTGAGGGAGGTGGGATGAAATAAGAGGTATGTATGGAGGGACCAGAGAGAAAAAAGTAGGAGAGGGGTAAAATAATTGAAACGGGAGGATGGTTGGTAACGCGCAAAAGATGAAAAGGGGGAGGACGAGCAAAAAAAGGAAGGTGTGGAGAAGTATAGCTGAAGGGGTGCGACGAAAGAAGTAGTACTGACAACGAATGGGGAAGGGCAAAGAAGGCGAATGACAAGGGAAAAAAGGCTGGGGGAAGATAGCCCTGTGGGATAAATAGTCATATGGAACATTCTATTAAGCGGGTTAAGTTTTAAATGTCACGGGTCATCGTCAACACAGTTATGGGCCTAATAAAACGAATTCAAACAAGAAATTAATGTCGGTATCAGTTCGGTGTCCCGGTGATCTTTGTAAACTTTAGACATTCTTTGTAGATCTGTCTGTCTCTCTCTCTCTCTCTCTCTCTCTCTCTCTCTCTCTTTCTCTCTCTCTCCCTCTCTCTCTGTCTGTCTGTCTGTCTGTCTGTCTGTCTGTCTCTCTCTCTCTCAAATATATAAATATGTTATGTAACAAAAGCTCGTCTATATAGTTATTTATTTTACAATTTAAGCAGTACAGTGGCAGTGGCAATGGCAGTCGTATTAATCTAAAAGTATATGGCACAGTATTTAAAAGAAAGAACGTGGTTTTATTATTGTTGTCATTGATCATCAATGACCCACATTCATTTGTGGAGTTTTTATTCATCCATAGATGACAAAAGCTGAGAAATAGTCTGGAAACAGAATAACAGAAAAACAAACTTAAATTTCATCTATCCGAAAAGGGTATCGTTGAATGGAAACCAAAATAGAGGAAAGTAACAAGAAAAAGAGGAAGCAAAAAGAAAGAAAGAAAGAAAGAGAACAGAAAGAAAGAAAGAAAGCATAGAAAGAAAGAAAGATACTGCTTCTAAGAATTAAAAAGAAAACTATCATAATGATGAACTGACCTCGGAATGAACTGGTGAACTCTCAAGATCAAAGGCCAACAAAGTAATATCCCCTGATTCAAATTGAAACATTCCTCTACTACATGCATTTTGTCTTGTCCGTTCTTATACATTGTTTGGTTTACAGGTTTCACTTCATATTTCATCGCTATCCAGGCAAGGACAATATTATAGCATTGTTACCTCCTCAAACATTAATTAAATATAGATCTACGTGTATATTATAAATGATATCAAAGAAACTGAATTTTGTTCAGGATGGAAGTGTCCACGTAATTTACCGTAAAAAAATTGAGACAATACCCAAAGGTTCACAATTTTTGGCCCTATAGTCACGAAATTTTAGGTGCTTACATCTTCACCCTTTAGCTCCATTATAGCATGACAGTAATTCATTTTATATTCACATTTTACAGTTTATCATTTAATTGCAAAACAGAGCATGTAACAATCATGCATTTTTAACCTTATTCAAAAAATTCAAATCCCTCTTGCAAAAGGTAAGGTGTAATGGAGATTAAGATGAAAGACAGAGGCAGGAAATGCTTCACAATGGCCCACATACATGTACAATCATCAAGTAAACATCAAATTAGAAATTATAGAACTGCGATGGACCGTTAAAAGGAAAAAAAATGGTGCAATACACCTCTGAAAACTGTGTAATACAAATGGAATATACACGTATATTATTTTTCTGCGAGACTAATGTAAGATGATAAAGTTGGGCGAAATTGAAAATTAAGAGTTGGGAATTTAAGTAACATTAACAACTAGCAGTTATCATTTCAATTTGAGATGACATTTTTTAGTTATCTTCATTTTGTAAATTTAGTAAACAATAAAAAATTATCTGTGATGTCTGGGAAATATCAGTGCATAGTCCAATGAGATGTTGCCGCATCTTTGCAAAAATGATTTGGGGTGTTGTTTTCAAAAAAATTCAAACTATATAAACAGCTTCCAAATGTGGTAAAAAAAATGATAAGAACAAACAGTAAAGTAAATAGAAAAATAATAATGTTGGTTGGGATAAGTTTAAAAATGTACAAAGAAGACACGCACAGATACACAGACATACACACGCACGCAGTACGCACACACAGACACACCACATACACACACAAAACCTAACTGATAATTTCCTGTTTTGTATACAAATTATGAGTTTATTTGTTTAACAGCATAATATGGGGGCAAAATCTCACATTTTTCTTTTCTGCGTCAGCAAGTTACATTTGCAATACTAAGCCATGCTGTTGGTGATAAAGAGGAGGACGAGTTTGATGATAACAGTGAGAAAATTGAAATGGAATCTTTACCATAAATTGGCAGGTCTGTTTTGCCTATCCGGCAAACTCACAATGCCAAGTCACTCATTTCGTCAGCGGTCTTGAAAACATTTTTATGGTGACACCCCTTCCCCCCTTTTCTTAAAATTATGCGAGAAAAACCGGAGGTGAGTGGGAGGGAGAGTGAGGGCGGAGGGTGTTAGATGATGTGTTTGATTAACAAGATTACAAAGACAACAACGGCAACCAATATGACAGCGACAATGACAATGGCGAGAATGATGACGTCCCCGCGCGTTAGATCGCAACATACGGTGCTCTTAGTCTTTGGTGGAGGGGAGAATGGTGTTGGGCGCGGGCTAAGAGAACCCCGGCTGATTGATAATTTCCCAGAGGGGTTGACTGCTGCCTCAAACTCAAAGGCGTGCTCGCCAAACAATGTCCCGTCGGAGCAGAGCTGTGAAATTTGTCCCGATCTCAGCTGAGAGATGCTGGGGCAGAAATTCTGCTGATCCACAGGAGATGTGAGCCTGGGAAGGAAGAGATTTCCAAACAAAACAAAAAAATTAAACTTCTGGGGAGAATGAGACTGCATGGAAATCTTCAGAGAAAAACAGAGCCGTCATAACTCATGGACACGCTGGGCTAGTTGCTAAGGGGTCCTAAGTGTTTGGGCTGCGTGCGTGCAAATCTCTGAGTAGTTGCCAAGGTGGCGGGTCGCAGCTTATTGCTTTGCCCAGGGACAAGCAAAGATGTCAAGACGGCCCTAGAGGAAGAACATCCTCCTTCAAATGTTTTCGTACCTGACTTATACTCTCTACTGGGCTATGAGGCACACCCAGATCATGAATCTGGATGTTGTCTCACAGATACGGTTAATACGAATAGAAGAAAGCGAGATCACGTGAATACAAGGCGGTTATATATATATTAATCTGTAAAACAGAGTAGTAAGTGTTATGTTCTCTGAGGTTTAGCCTTAATGCTGCCTATAGTCAAATTTGCAGATACATTTGCAACATTGTGCTGACAGAGCCAAAGAAGTAAACTCAAAATCAGGCTACAGTTTCATTTGGTTTACTGTGAAACATGAACCTATGCAAAATTCCAAATAAATCCAACAGACCGTTTTGGAGAAAGTCAGCGTTGAGCCCTCTCATTATAGACGCATTATAGGCATTTTATTAACGAAAATTATTTTGTACTCACGTGCGTAAGATGCTGAGGAATCATAATCAGCTAAAACCTCATTTTGTCTGAAATTACATTTGGCCGAAGAAAGTGCCATTTTCCCGCGCTTGACCGAGTAATTTAATTACGGATTTGAGAAACTGGCTCACGTAGGACTGTTACTTTTTCTTTTCTTTTTCTTGATTTGTCATATTCCTTATCCTTTGCTAGGTCTGGCTAAACTTCATGTTTTCTCTAACAAAGAAAAAAAAAAAAAGAAATAAAATAGCGTGATCGGGCCCCTGGGGCCGGTCGCTCCAGCACAAAATTCTTAGGGGCACAAAATTTCAAAACTGTCACAGTTTCAACTGCCAGCAGTGAAAGAAGTTTCTCAAAATTTAAATTAACCAAAAGTATCAGAGATTTGCAATGAGCAGACAACGACTTGATAACCTAGTAATACTGTCAGTTGAGAACAGTTTCAGTATCGCTATTGAAAATTTTGCTCAAATTAAAACCAAGCGATTTTAAATAAATTTGAATATATAGGCCTACTAGCATTAAATGCATTTTTACTTTAATTTTCTTCCAATAATATAATGCTCAGGAGGGGTTCAATACTGGACTGATGGAAGCGACTCGGGTCAGGGGGCGCAATACTTGCCTTGCCCCGCGCGGGCTCTAGCAACCCATGCTACGAGACTGTTTAGACAGAAGTTCCGGGGAATGAACTGTTCCCTTACAAACCCCTTGACAGTGGGATGGTGAAAACACGACTGAAATCAAGACTGAAAGTCACGGGACAGGCTAACTTTTTGAGGACTGATTAAATGCAGAATGTTAATTCCAGGCGCACACGTCATTTGACTTTGTTGTGTTGCAGTAGCGGCGCATTTAAAATTTTTTTTTATCTAGCCTAATGAATCGAGATGCGCACATTTGCGGTACTCGGGCTCATTACAGAGTCAACGGGAACATAAAGCCAAGGCACGACAGCAAGTCTCGTGTCTACTTGTGGCCTATATCTGTTCTCGCAGATAGAAAAGTAACGTGATGACGTCGAAAAGGAAGCAATTGAAATAATTTTTGATTAGACGAGGACTTAGGAGGTTAGGCTGAAGAAGGGCAGATAAGATGCCATGTGACTGGGTACAAAGTGCACATGATGTGGCTATAGCGGGAGAATGGTGCAACAGTGGCGTGCAGGAAGGGAGGTATCCAATCAAACAATGAAATTAAAATCGCTTTTTTTTTTTTTTGAATTCGGCTGATTTATGTTCTATGTGAATAAAAAGTTTATTCCGTCTATTTTTACATATTTAAAGTGTCTTTATTTCTTACATTTCTCATTACTAGGCATGTTTGAGTCTTGGAGGCATACAATTGCCCCGGGCATCACCAAACCTCCGCACGCCACTCGGTTGCAAAGATGAGTTTAAGGAAAGAGGAGATAGAAAGAGCACGGCAATGCTGATAATATTGTTGCTGAAGTTGTGGGCCAAGTTCTCGCTGAGTGCACACAGTCATATGGTGACCTGCATTTCAACCCAGCTAGCATCCCTACGTCAATATGACTTAGATGTGTATAGGATTTCCGTAAGGTTGGTAGGATTACGGTAGCGGTGGATTTCCTACAAAGTGAAATAACTACAGAGCGATGTCGTAACCAGCAGACCTACGTCGGAACGATGTATTCCTTTTAGTAAACTTGGTGAAGTCGGTCTGAAGTAAGGACACTGATTGGATATGGTGATCCTCTGGGAAACAAAATTGTCAAACAACAAAGTGCCTGGCACCAATATTATTATGTAATCTGGGTGATAATTGGATGACTAGGTCCAAGGTTTCAAGTACAACGACCACCAACCAAACGCAGTGGCGGCCCTAAGCTTTTGGGACCCTGAAACTTGAACTGTTATGGGACCCCTTCGCCATTAGTTTCATAGTGGATCCGCCACTGCCCAAAAGACTGCAGGGGAACACTGTACACTATCACACGACGACTCTTGACTTATATGGGTAGGGGCATAGAAGTAGGAAGTACTTCATACTTGTGTGGGTAGGGGTGGGGGTGGATGCAACCCCCATATCGTGATGTGAAATTATTGAAGGCCGAAAGATTCTGTTTGACGGGGTTTTCCTGTGCTTCTGTTTGTCCTCCTGCTGTAGTTTCGCTTTCTTAAGGATGTCATTTTTTTGTCCTTTTCTTCTTCTTCTTTTGCATGCCTTAATATACCAACGTGTTTGGTTCGAAATATGAAAAGTCCACACCCTTGCTAAACTAATTTTTATTTCCTAAGCGTGCACTCTTGCTCAAGGCATGTACAGTGTATCAGTTTAAGACGGAGTGCAAAGTGCAATTCCGTTGTTCTATCGCAGAGCTGCTAGTGCTGTGTCTCAAATTTGATCAAAGTTTTAAATGTGTGTGTGTTTTTTTTTGGGGGGGGGGGGTAAACGGATGGAGTGCATTCTTTGGTCACAGATTTAACTTGAAATGAGACACTGCATACCATAAAGTGAAGTGTGCTTGTATTTGGGAATCTTCGCTGTAAAACGTTTATGTTGTCGGTATTAGAAGATACTGATATTACACTCCGTAATGAATTTCTTATTTACGATTAGTAGGTCGATTCTTCATGTGCCATGGATGGAAAGAAGGAGGGAAAATGTAGAGGAGAAAGGAAATGGACCCAGACAAAGGAGGAAGAAAGGGAATGGGGTGGAAGAATAGCAAGCCTGAGCTAAAGGAGGGGTTCAGCTTTCCATGGCAAGTCACAAACCAAAGACACATTCATTACTATTGCAGTACTCACGTTCCCGATTTCGCCAATCGAGGCTGCATCGATGGCGTACAATTTCCTCTACGCACTATAAAAAAGGAAACATAATGCACGCCAACTCCAAAACTATTGTCAGAAACAAAACACTAATTAGAGATTGTTGAGATCTCGTTCCATCTCCGCCATGGCGTGGGCGTGTTTCCTTTTATTGACGATGCCATTATGGTGCGCACTCCCAGCCAGTAAGCTTACAGAAATCAGACGCGAAGTATTGACTTCAAGTTTGCACTTAGGAATGACATCATTCCTGGTTCCCACATAATGCCAACTTTGATTGGATGTAAGGAAGCCACTCCTACGGTAATATTATCAGTCTTACATCGGACTGACGTGGTGACGCTGGCTGGGCTGACACTACTCGGCGATGAAATTTAATGAGGAAATACGTAATGTTTAAGTCACCTAGATAGAGGCTTAGCCCCCCCCCACCCCCCCCCCCCCCCACACAACACACCCAGGAGGGGACTGCAGTTGTCAGGACAGCAATGGCGGCCTTCACGCATACTACCGGACAAACAAGATAAAACATAGCTGAATCTCTTACATGGCCAGGGGTGAGGCTTCCTCATAATCAAATAATCAGTGATTACCCTTCGAATATTAATTCTAGAATTACTGTGCTTTCCAGATCGAGCCCAACTCCAAGTCCATTTAGTCAGTTCAGCATTCAATTCTACCTCGCTATTTGCGTTTATTATCTAGTCCAACACCTCTCACCGAAAAGCATCTTTAAATAGGGATCTACACCTTATGAACTGGTCCATAATCAGTGATTAACAAAGACAAAGAGGACTTGTCTACACCCAATAGCTATCTTGAGCCTGTATTCGTCGACGCGGCCCCTTAGACAGCAGAATAGTGGGAATAAAAACAGGCCTGTAATCAAAGTTTGACTTGATTTTACCTAGATTTATGCATGTTTTTCACTATGTGGTCGTTTTCATCCTAATCGAAAGGTACGGAGTAGAGTGAAAGGGTTTGTGTGGATTTTTTTGTTTGTTTGAGGTAATCTAAGAATAATTTACTCTACGCACACAGCAAGAGCTATCAAAGCATAATAATATAGTCTAGATCTAGACAACTGTGATCAAAATCAGTCGAACGTATCAAGAACATCACTTCACTAGCTACTTGATAGGTCGAGCGAACGCAACGATAGATAGCCACTTCTCTGAGATCGCTGCACATCGTTGTGTCACAGAGATGCCACTTATGCATTTTTTGCTGCGTCCTTTTCGAGAAACTTTATGAGATGGTAGAATAACAAAATCTCTGGCTATGAATATGACAAAGAAAACTTGCCGTTCAAATTATATTTTAAAAAATGGATGAAAAATATGCGTTTATAAGTCTGTTAGTATGAATTAATGGTATTTTCAGATTAGTTTGGCTTGTAAATTGCTGCATTCCTGTCCTGTTGACAAGAATATCCCGCTCTTTAGATTTTGCAGTGCCTAGCACCCGTTTCATTGTTTTAGTCGCTGCATTTATAATTATGTAAATATGATGTAGCGATACGTCCTATTATGAGGATCTTACTAGCTTAAATTCTGATTACCCTCTGCAGAGGGCCACGCTTCGCCCCTGTACATGGCATAGGATTGGTGGACATAATTATATCTGGAATCTATTTCTACTTTATTTTAATGTCCTCAGTAAGCAGGCAGATTCCAAATTGACAATATGACTTCAGACCATGAAGTTCGAATGGAGTAATTTATTTATTATTATAATTATAAAGTTGTTTACTTTCGGTTAGAGAGAGACCCTAATTAACCCGTCAGTGTCCAGTTACCCAGATTTTTTTCTTTTTTTTTGTGTGTGTGTGTGTGTGCGGTCCCCGCCTCTAATACAATATGTTTTTCCTCTATGTGAAATAAATCAGTTAACGAGGAGTTCTCATCGAGTCGATTACTTGAAGGGCAAACCAGGGTGAGCATTGACGTGTTAGCTTGTGAGCCCCACTACCACTAAACAACAATAATTTATGGACAATATTAACAACAGCAGCCCGAAATCATACTCTTATTGCTTAAAGCAGCCGAGCAGATCCACATAGGAACATTGATGTCATTGCAATGAACAAGCTTGAGGGCAGTTCTACATGGTTAGATTAGCAAGGCTTGTTGGCTGGGAAAGACACCAGTAGGGAGTAAGTTATAATTTAGACATGGTCATAGGAAAAGCAGACCCCACCAAACCCGTCTTTTGACCAAAACACTTATTCGAGTAATCTCTTGCTTTGAGAGCCATGGGAGGTGTAATTGTAGGAGCTGCAAAATTTCTCAAAGTAATTAACGTTGCACCCACTCACACTCTTTCTGGTGCATTTACTAAGAGATTATGAAGTTTAAAAAAAAAACAAAACACATAGCTAAAGTAAAGGTGTGATCTTTGTCGGTTTTTTAATCATATGATCAATAAATTGCACGTCATCGTGTTAGTGAGGAGGAAGCAGTAAAGTGTTCTCAACACTCCGTTCTAGCTTTCTACTTGTATGTGAAGGAAAGGCACAGAAGAAGTGCAAACAATAAATCATGTGACTTAGAATGTAATATCACATGACTGTTCCGGGTCACATGACAGAGCATGAGATTTGTGAAACAAGATAAAGGGGATTGCTGAGTTTGTCATTTGAGATTTCTAAGGGAATCAAACTTGGCGAACAGACACTGGCACGTCACATTTTGAAATAGAAATCTTCAACAATGATTTTCAGAGCAGGTCTAATATTTTGTGTGCTCCTGTCTGCTGTATACGGAGACACACCAGCAAATTGCACCTACGAAGATATCGTCGGTACCTGGGTATTTGAGATTGGCCCAGGAAACAATGATAGAGACGTAGACTGCTCAAAATTTACAGGTGGAGTACTGATTTAGAGTTAAAAGCATAAAGAGTGTTTTGTTCCTATCGTTTTCCATCAGAAGTTTGGATTCATTTGGTAGTTTAATAATCATTTCATCCCTGTCCTCATTTATAGCCTCTATACTACTATTATTACTAGACAAACATTTTTTCTTCCAGTTAGATTAAAAGACTAGAAATAGAATAGTAAAAGAAATAGAATCAAAATCTAGGCCTACACATTGAAAAGTTAACTCGTCTTTGTTCTTTTTCAATCTTGCCTTTGCAGAGAAAATTGGTAGTTTTACTTTTAGGGTCCACTACTACCTCCTTCACCTTTATTTTTGGGAAGGAGTTCCGTACTCGAGCGCCAAAGACCAGAAACTAACTAAAAGAGATGATACATAGCTACCCCCGGGGGCTTTCCCTGATATGTCAATCTGACTACTGCCCAGACGAACATCGGCCTACGGCCTCGATGATACAAACTGACTAGACCCTCACGTCGTTACTTATCAATCTGACAAAGTGGCGCTCGAGTAAGGTACTCCTCCCTATTTTTGTTCCTTGATGAGTTGTCAAAGCAAAAGGAAGGGACTGCTTGTTGACCCCGCATAATTCCTTATTTTAACTTCCTGAGAAGACCCTAATGTTACATCTCTGCCATGCAAAAGCAGAGGGACAGTTGTGCTCGTTTCATAGTTTTGTCAAAACATAAAAAACTTATGTGGCATCAGTCTACATTATAATTATAATATAAACGCTTTTACTAAATCTATGTACGCCTTGCTGGAAACTACTATTTCGGTAGTAGATTCGTCTGTCTGCCTTTGGCAAGTTCATTGAGACAATAAAGTAGAAAAGGTCGTGCGACAATGGCTGATCTGGGGGATTGACATAATAAATGAAGTACTTTATAAATTATATTTTAGATTATTTACTTATTTATTCATTTTCACTTCTCATATTTTCCAAAACAACAACAACAACAAAAAATAAACAAACTGAAAAACTTGTATATTATATAAATGACACATTTCCTATTACCATTATATATATGGACCATGAATATTTTGGCATATTGGCAGTGAAATGAATAATATAGTAAAACACTTGTTGGCTGTACATTAATTTTATTATTGGTTCCTTTTAAGAATCACACTACATGTTATTGTTAAGATGTATATGTAGAACAATTTCCATATGATGCCTATATTGTGTTGAAGACTGCACTCACTAAACACCAAGCCCCAGGGCCTAACTTTTAAATGTTAAAATTCAAATCAAGGCCCCCTTTATTTAATACAGTGTATTATATAATTATAAATAAAAATAGTACAGGTCCTTGACTGAGACCTGGCTAGGCTCAGAATACTTAACCCTTGTCCTGCGTGAGGCCACCATGGAGGCCTAGCGCCTTCAAACCGGGAAGCACGCGAGGCCTCATTATTGCACCCATATTGTTACCCTTGTCCTGCGTGAGGCCACTTTTGTGGCATGGCAACTCCACGTCATCTGTTTCTTTACTTGGTTGCTCACATTGATCGTTTTCTTACTCCCATTCCGATTGTTAATTTTATTTATCCTGTCACCCCTACTACATCTAACAAAATGGAAACGTCCGATGAAATAGATAAACATTTGTCACACTCATGTAATAGTTCTGGCAGGTGAGAACTTTGAACTGGGGAAAATCAAAGGGAAACTCTGGACTTTGATGCCAGTTGTTCTATGCATAATGATTAATGCTGCATAAGGGAATCTGTTGGTAGCTTTGTCATTCGGGAAACCAGAGACAAAATGATTGACTTTGTTGTTGGTTGGTTGTCTTATTTGATATGGTAATTAGAGAGATATTCTGTTGCTTTGAGGTACATGACTGTATGTACTGGAGCTGGAAATCAAATCTCTTGCCAAAGTCATTGAGAAGGTTGTGCTAAGAAAACAAAAATAATGCAGACTCAGCCTTACAACGGTGGAGGAGGGAGAAAGGAATGTCATGATGGCACCATGCAGTTAATACAAGTTAAGTACCTGGCTTAACAAATAATTTATCCACCTATTCTATTTTATGGCCTAACTTAAGGACAAGAAAGGGCAGACCTCTTGGCAATTGGGGAAAATGTTTTTAAAAGACATGTAAATGTAGAAAATTCTTCATTATGAGCCTTCTATTCAACAATAAAACTGAATACATCTCATCACAAGTACTTTATCCACATATTATAGGAGTCACTCACGATTTATCCAGATTATTTATTTTTTAGCGTACGAAAGTGAACACGATGCACGTGTTCAAAATGACCCGATTAACCTGACCGCTTAAGTCAGCGGCAACACGCGGGCGAACGCCTGACTGGCCACCGGCTATCCACACGGTGGTCGTTACGTGGACGAGTTCACGCAGTGTGGGACGAGGGTTAATACAGATGACCAGATTAAGATGAACCCCTGGAATTACTCCAAGTTAAAATGATGTAGTTTTGGGGTTTTGCATGAGAAGACTGTCATATATAGTATATTTCATGGTTTTGTGTAACCAAATGTTTATTTTTTCTGCCCTGCCTTTGTGAATCAATATCTTGAAATGTGTAGTTGAACAAGTAAGTTGTAGACTGTACTTTTGTTGGCAAGTGTTTTCTGATAAACATTTTTTTTTTGGCTACTATTTTATTTGATGTGGCCATTATTCATATTTTGGATGGCACTTTTGATTGCAATTAGTTTGGTTGAACTGGGTTTGATGTTTTGCTGTTAACATTTATTTTTGTTTTTTTATCAGCTGAGAATAAATTCAAAATCAACCTTATCTATCCTGATGTTGCTATTGATGAGTTCAGCAACAGAGGATTTTGGACTCTCATTTACAACCAGGTAATTATGTTTGATTGAAACTTTAGGGGTGTGAATTTTCTTGAAAAATTGGGAATGCCAGATTTTGTGATCTGTTTTCAAGCAACTGCATTTTGCATCAGTGTTATGTAATTCATGTTTTTGGCAATTGTGGTCAACCACTGTGTTAGGCTCATAACTTTAGTTCCCACCTCTGAAGTTTGATTAGCTTCTGTAGTTCTGCAATCATTGTAAAATTCAGTTATGTAATATATCAGAGAAAATTATAATCACTTGAAAAAGGACATTGTTTCCCTAACCTATCTTTTGACAAGTCAGTGTCATTTTAGTATTTTTTGGTATTTTTAAATACTTTTCTAACCTTGAACCTCTAATCGGCCAGAAAATTCACTTCCACAACATGCACTGTTATGGCATCAGTTTCTCCAGATCTCTGTTTTTAATTCATTTTATACAATCTAACCTTCATTCAAATTTTTTCTATCCTTTGCATTCCACATGCAGGGATTTGAAGTGGTTGTGGGAGGCAGAAAGTACTTTGGCTTCTCATACTTCATCAACACCACCAGCTACTGCGACACTGTGAAAGGAGGTTGGTCTCACAATGTGCTGGGAAGAGACTGGGCATGTTACAATGGCAAAAAGTCCAAGAGTGTAGTGAAACACTACAGAGAACCATCTGTGGACACCAGCTTGAAATTCAGTCACAGGTAGGAGTATTGTTTCAGTATTGATGTGGTCGTATTGTTTGTTAATTATATTAACCCCTTCACTGCGCTGTGGATATATGTATATGCAGATCCAAAAAGTGATAGTGTGAGATTCATGCATTCCTAATTCGATAGTGGGAGTGTGGTGCTGATGTACAGTACCGTACATCACTCTAAAAATCATGGAACCTGTAAGTTAATGCACTTTATACTATAATGTTTTTTTCGGCATACGGAGGGAAAAGCTATATGCAGCATTGATGGGGTTTTAACCCTTGTCCTATGATGAGTGAACCCGTCCACGTAACGCCCCGTGCGGGGATAGCCAGCGGCCAGTCAGCCGATCGTTCGCGTGTTGCCAATAACCTCGGCGGTTGGGTCAATCGGGTCCTTGTGAACACCTGTATCGCGTAAAAATCAGGAAGCAATAACAACAATACTGGTGGATAAATTGTAAGTGACCCCTATGATATTTGGATAAAGTACTTGTGATGATATGCAGTAGGTTTTATTGTGAAATGGAAGGCCCCAAATCAAGAATTTTCTGCATTTACATGCCGTTTAACACGCATTTTATCATTTTCCCAAGACCTCTGTGCTTTTCCCGTCCCTAAGTCAGGCCATTCAGGTGAACAAATTATTTTTTAAGCCATTGGCTTAATTTACTAACCACATGTATCGTGACATTGCCTTCTCCCTCCTCAACTATGTAAAGCTTCCACTTACTATAATGTTAGTTTTAGCGAGAGATTTGATTTCCAGTTCCAGGTCATAGAGCACATACATTTACTGAAAAGCAGTTTAAGCAAAGGAGCACAATATCTCTCTAATTACCACATCAAATAAAGACAACGACCAACAACAAAGTCGGTCATTTTCTCCCGGTTTTCCCTGATGAAAAACCTACTGACAGATGCCCTTATGCAGCATGCCCTAATATTACATTGGAATTCATAATTACAGATGTAGAACGGCGTCTCAAATACGCAGATGGCCCCTTTCTTCTCATTTCACATGTAGACGACAACCAGCATTAAAGTAAAAGTTTCCCCAAGATTTTCCCCAGTTCAAACTTCAGACTGTCAGTACTATTACACGAGTATGATGAATAGTTATGAATAGTAGCATTGTAATAAACGTAATCGGACGATACCATTTTGTTAGATATAGTAGGGGTGACAGGCTAAATAAACACGCGAAAATGTGTGGAAAAAAAAACGTGAAAAAAAAAACCGAGAGCCTTGGCAACCGAATAAACAAAGCACGAGGCGCAGTTGCTATACAAAAATGTGGCCTCCCGCAGGACCCGCGGTTAAGCGTGTCGGACAAATAACTGGGAGATGTAATAATTACGACAGGACAACAATCACGAACGAACAAGTATAACACTTAACAGAACAACCAAACAGACTCACACATTTATTATATATAAAGATAAGATATCTGTGCAATTACATACATTACATTACTCAATAGTGGCCTCCCGCAGGACTAGGGTTAATATCAATGAAGGTTTACAGTCTGACCTTCTTGCCACATGACCAAAAACGGTTTTGTTTGTAGTGTGAACGTTTTTGGAAAGTTTTAGGGTCGCAGTTAGGTTTAGCCATTGTTCACTACCTCTTTGTCGGTGGTAGGCCACACTAACTATTTTGGTTGGTAACAAAAATCCTACTGTGAGTATAAGATATAACCATTTCTAATAATTTATTTATTTAGAAAACTTCCTGGATCAAAATATTTGAATTTGTTTCTTGTTCCTCAGTATTAATTCTGATGAAATGGTGATGGCCATCAACCGCCATCAAAAATCATGGCAGGCAACAAAGTACAAGCAGTTTGAAGGCCTTACAACTGAAGATTTCATTAGAATGGCAGGAGGAAAAGCCTCCAAACTAGCAAGGTAAGGTAACTTCTATTGTTTTTTTTAATCATGTGTTTTCCACTCATAGTCCGTGGCATTCGGACAGTTTTACATCTCTATGTAATTTCTAATATGAATCAGACTGGAGAAAGCATTGAACGGAGTTGCCATGATTCTCCTTGTGGGTGTGTGACAGTTGACTGCAATGATATGAAAATATGAGGAATTGTTGAAGAAATCAATATACCTTAGGTTTTTGACAGCCGTTCACATCTTACTATAAAGGAGCTAAAGGGTGAACATGTAATCACCTAAAACTTTGTGACTACACGATGAAAAATGATGAAACCTGGCGTACTGTCTCACTTTTTGATGATAAGTTACACGGACACATTCATGTCAGACAAAAATCAGACGTAAATATTATTTGTTTGAGATTTTATTGAGCCACAAAAATGGAGAAGCATTTTCATTGAGTAGAATCAAAAAGCATGATTGGAAACGTCATCCTTGACCTATCTTTACAAATCAATGGTTGAAAATCAAGGTAATCACATTCTGTGTATTTCTACATAGGTTCTATTAGTCATTGCAGCGAATCCAAATGCTGCTTTTAATGTAACCTAGATCTAGATATACAGTTGGGCTTCCAACATAGAATCTGCAAGATCTATCTTGTGCGGGTCGGCTGGTGTATGTAAAGGACAATTCATGTTCAGACTGAAAAAAATGTTACTAACATCTGAATATGATGTAGTGGGCAGAGATTTCAAGCAGCTCAGTTGAAATGGTCAGCTGTACTAAGACATATGGGTCAAGTTTCCTGGTATCTGGCACAGAAGTCGTTTAATCTCTGGTCCACTTTTCTCAGCATCTCACACAGAAAAATGAGGTTAATGTAGAACTCAAGTAGCTTTGGGTACACAAATGTCATTCTTCAAGATAAAATGGCGAAGTTCAAGATAAGGAGTTTTAACAGTGTTTTCCTTCCTCAGCCGCCCCAAGCCAGCTCCTCTGACAGAGGAACATAAGAGACTTATGGCTTCTTTGCCCGAGAGCTTTGATTGGAGGAAAGTGAATGGCATCAGCTATGTTTCCCCTGTCAGGAACCAAGGTAGCTTCTTCAGTAAACAGCTGTCCTAAAATGTAGTGGCTCCAGGGGTAGGAATTTAAATTTATGTGGAGGAAATTGGGGAGGAATTTCAGTCAAAGGAGGAAATCCAACTTAAGAAAGAATATTTTCAGTACAAACCCAGCCAGAATCCCAGTATCAGTCCAATATATATTTCTGTAGGGTTGGTAGAATTACGGTAAGGGCGAATACCCTTCATCAAATTGACGTTGTCACCATGTCATTAGCAGCGGACCTATGCTGGAGCAACGTTATTCCTATGTGCAAATTTGATGTCTGTCCTAGGCATTGGATTTCTGTTGTGGTGGTGGTTGGGCATAAACGTTTTATGATCCACTGAAATAAAGATTTCTTTTTTTCATGTTATAGCAATTATTGGAGAAATTTAGTTTCATTATTAGAGGGCAGTCCAAAATGGGGGGAGAAATTGAAGAAACCTGGATCGCAAGGGGAGGAATGTAGCCAGGAACTCTGAGAACTGTTATCATAATAAAATTTATGCGAAGAGCTCATTTGAAAGGAGTTTGGTCTTTTCAGATTTACCAGAGCTTAAACCCTGCTTTGTTATTGTTTCTTCAAGCACGCAGTATCAACATCATCCTTATAGATATTTGTCTACGCCATGGCACTGTTCAGACTACTTTAAAAGTTTTCATACATAGCTAGTCATTAATACAAAGGACATTTAGCTTCCATGAACCCAGATCTTCCCTAAGGTGATATTCAAAGTTATAAAACTTATTATGGACTATACGCTGTGAGTAGTGGCTTTCTTTTATAGTAAATTTTTTTTGTATCCTGTTAGACATTCCACAGCTCTCAAAATAAGTACAAGTTGCTTTTTTTGAAGGATCTGTGACAGATCTGACTATAAAATGATAAATCCCAAACTTTGTATTAGCGTGTTGTTGATTTTCTTGATGAACTATTGGAGAGCTGAGTAATCAACTTGACACTGTAAATTTTTTATATCTTGTTCAGCACAGTGTGGCAGTTGCTATGCCTTTGGCTCTCTGGGCATGGATGAGGCTCGAGTTCGAATCCTTACCAACAACACTCAGCAACCTGTTTTCTCCACCCAAGACATTGTAGAATGCAGTGCTTATTCACAAGGTGCTTGTTCTCATTACGTTGTACTTTAAGTCTGATTCATAGTCCCATGCTCAAGATTTTGCATGTTACAGTACAGGCCTATTGAATAAAGCAGTGCCTACTTACATTAAACTATGAGAAATCATGTCAATTACTTTTGACAATTTAAGATGAGGCAAACATTAAGATATTTTAGTGCAATAGTTTATTATGAAGATGGAGATAAAAGGAAGGCAAATTTTTTTAAACAGATATTAGCACGGCTTAGTTACAAAGTTAATACTGCATGATCTTCATTGATGTATTTGAAATGGAATCAGTGTGTCTGGTGATTAATTTCCTTCTAGACAGGCAAAAACACCATTGCTGAAAACCTGCTACTTCTTTGCCGCATTAATCCCTTGCTGTGTTTGGGCCATGATAATATGCTTTTTTTTTTTACTGTCCACTGTTGATGAGAACACGATGTTAAGGTCCTCTCTTCCTGGGCCCCAATCGCTAAGCTCATGATTGTGATCGCCTTTCCCCTGTCTGCCAATGATAAGGCCACGAATTTATGTTACCTCTTCTTCAGGGCCTAGTTCATAAACCCATGATATCATGGTTTGTGACATGGTCTTCTTTTTTTAGTGCTTAAGCAGTGGGGTTTTTCCTTAAACTTATTCAGGCCTTCAGTCAAGGGACAACTCGGAGAAGATTTTCGTATCACTGCAAAGGTTGACAGGCTGAAGGGCTGAAGCTGAGGCAGTCGCTGGATCAAAAAAGTAAAGTAAAGATGATGAATTTATATTAAGTACTTGAAGTCCAGCTCACCAGTTACAAAGAATGGCAGCTGTATCAGGCTCAGCCATGGATCCTCAGGAGTTTTTTCCCATCGTGTGCTATTGCAATTTAATGAAATTATTAATAGATTTATTTTTTTTCCATAGGCTGTGCAGGTGGTTTCCCTTACCTCATCGCTGGCAAATATGCCGAAGATTACGGCTTGGTCTTGGAAAAATGCAACCCATACAAAGGTGTAGATGGCAAGTGCCATACTCAAAAAGACTGTCCGAGACATTACTTCACCAACTACCGTTATGTAGGAGGTTATTATGGAGCGTAAGTATCAGTCAGTTTTCTTTGCAGCTTTTTTTTTTATGTTGCATATTCAGTTGCTTCTTGCTGCGGAAAAAAATAACATTAAATCACTGGAAAGCGATGTATGGGCAATTGGTTCTAGAGGCACTGATCTGATAATGCCGTGTGTCCAGTAAGACTGAGAAGGATCACCATGTTTTTTTTCCTTTTTCAAGACAGCAATTTTTGTTTACCTGATGGAAGCGGTGTCATAACAAGGCATAGGGGATAAACATATTTACACAAGAATTAAACAAAATTTAATTAATCAATACAAACTAGACTGGATTTAATAATCGTAACAGAGATTTAACTCTGAAGGATATGACACTTGGTCATTCTCACTTTTGTAATGAAGTGCTGGTTAAATGGAATCATGATTTATCGGTAGGTAATAGGCAAATTGAAATGATTTAATTAATAAGGCAGTTTATACTGTATACATTACATCTCAGTTGTGAGGAAGCTTTGGTTATCTAGAATTATGATTTATCAATAGCTGTAGTATAATATAATATAACAGATAAGGTGAAGTGATATAATTAATATTAAGGGAATTTATACTGTATGTATACATTAAATCTCACAGTTGTAACGAAGCCTTGATGATGCAAGCCATCTATGACAACGGGCCCATTGCTGTTAGTTTTGAGGTGTACAAAGACTTCATGAACTACAAATCTGGAGTGTATCATCACACAGTGGATGTCTCAGTATCCCATCCATTCAATCCGTTTGAAATAACCAACCATGTGGTGGTTGTTGTTGGGTGGGGTATGGATTCAGAATCGGGAGAAAAATATTGGATCGTCAAAAACAGCTGGGGGGAAGAGTGGGGACTGGAAGGATTTTTCTGGATTCGAAGAGGAGCTGATGAGTGTTCAATTGAAAGTATTGCAGCTCAATCAACACCAATTCTGACATTTAATAATTGAATGTGTGATTTGTCAGTTTTAAGAGAATGTTTTTATTGTTAAACAAATTTTATATTGACTTCTATTTCCTATTTTAAAATCACAGTGGAATCTTATACAGCCATTGATCAAGTTTAACAAATGGGGTATTTTCTGTAAGAGACCATCGATCTTTTTTGGTTATAAAAATTTTTCCTTGTTCATAAAGAAACTCTTACTGCTGCAATAATGTTTTCAGTTTAAGGAAGTGAAAAGATAAACTGTATATCTGGTGCTGGTAAATTTGATAATGGTGTGATATGTTTATTTTTCTGAAGTTTGAAAAGAACAATGACTGTCTGCATGAATACAGTCTTGAACTCATGGAAAAATAGCTGTAAATTCTTGTTGCTGTATATAAATTAAATTCATCACATTGTGTGTTATGTTGAATAATGCATGACACTTTTGATACAAAGATATCAATGATATCAGAGCGTGAACGAATTACTGTGGAGATGTGTGAAATTGGCGAAATATAAAAAACACAGAAAAACTGTGGGGTCGCAGCATGGCTATAAGCAATGTCAAAATTGGGCAAAAAGAAAAAGTTGTATGTAGCAAAGCCTCGCGTAAGAAATAATACCCAAATGATACAGTGCAAACTAAAAGAGAAGACAAAAAATGGCCGATATTTCGGCAAGCACTTTCATCAAGGGAAAAAAAAAGAGAAAAAATAACAACAGAAAAAACAGGGAAATGGAACAGATAAAACAATCGAACAGTAAAAGATTTAAATAGGAAATGTATAGAATCTAAATTGAATATGTTTACTTAACTGCGGGTTCTTGCTTGTGGAGATGTATAGATGTATATTTCCACAAGATCATGAGTCACTCCCACACTGGCTGTAATTTAATAAATATCTGCTCAATTTCGGGAATTCAATGCACTGTTGATGTGAAACTGAGAAAAAACAAAATAAAAAATGTGGTTTGGATATTTTTTTCTCATTTTCAAACAAAAAATACTGGAATGGAAAGGCAGGTAGGCAGTTATTGCCTGAGGGGCACAGCTAGTTTACAAAAGGATCACTTCAGATATTCAACACCGTTTCTGTTGCAACTTGTCACATTTTTTTTGAAGTTGTACTTCTTGTTTTACTTTGCTACTCAGCTGCTATGCCATTTTTTTTTCTCACGTGTACCAGTGAATGTTACATTGGCCGTTTGTTCATCATCAATCACAGCAATGGGACATCTCTTGTTAAGACTGTGTTATCAAGGCTTCATACCACTATCGTTTCCTGTAAAATTTTGTTATAGCTTTGCTATTAGTAAAATTAGTGACCCAAAAGTCAAGTTGTAATTTCTACATGTTTCATAGTCGGATGAAACTTGACTGTGGTGAAACCCATAATTTATTTCTAGAAATGTTAATGCTATTGGAGATTTGTTACAAGGCATAAACATGAGATAAAAAGTATTCAGATGTTTTCACAACTGGAAGCAGTTGATTGCAAGTGGCAGAGCTTCAGTGGCCTTATGGCTGGTAAAATATAGCGTGGTGAATATTCGGAAACAACATCCTTGAAATCAGCCAATTTAATGAATGGAAAACAGTGTGAAACATGCTTTGCATTATGTGGCCAGCTTTTCAGTGCAGGCTTATATCGTCATCCTTTCTTAAGCCTGTAGTAACTCCAAAGTTTGAAAAATCAAGTTTTATATTATATTCAATTACATTCAAAGCCGCATTGAATGATTTTGGTTTTAAACTCATAAGATGAAAAAGAGTCAGAAAGCAAACTCCAAAAATTTCCCACAACTAGACCAGTTGTGCTGAAATATGACATTTTTTTGGCTGCTCCTACAAAGTAGCCAAAACAGATTACTACAGTTTTAGGGAACGGGAACGTGTAAACATTTACCTAGTGATAATCAGTAAATCGTCTCAGATTTATTTGTATTGCAAATTTCAGTTTGCTTTTCAGATTCTAGAGTTTTGAAAATAAAACATTTTATCCAGTAATTTGAATTGAGGTATTAGATATACTAAAATGTTGTTCTTTCACAGCTGTAACGAAGGCGAGATGATGCAGGCTTTATACGAAAGAGGTCCCACCACTGTAGCATTCATGGTGTATGGTGACTTCATGCAGTACAAGTCTGGTATATACCATCACATCCCCGAGCTAACCAAGGGACACTTTAACCCCTTCGAGATCACCAACCATGCTGTGCTGCTCGTGGGCTGGGGGGTCGATGCCAATACGGGGGAGAAATATTGGATCGTGAAGAACAGCTGGGGGGAAGAGTGGGGTCTCGATGGCTATTTTTGGATCAGAAGAGGTGTCGATGAATGTGCCATTGAAAGTATTGCTGTGGAGTCAACTCCAGTTTACACCAATAATGCATAAAGATAAGACTTGCCAAAGCTTTTGTAGTTAAGTCAGAAACAAAACAAAAATGTTGTTTGACTTGTGTTTGAAGAAAGTAAAAGATAAGTTGTGATTTTAAAAAAAAATTTTCCACCTTTTTTTACCTCTAATCTTCACTTTCTCTTACTCCCCTGTTTTTTTTGAAAGATATGAACTGATTTACGATAAACATTTTTCTTTATTTTCTGTATTTGACATGGATCTGTCAGTGGAAAAGATTAGTGCCTTAATTATGTTTAAAACCTTAAGTTGCTGTAGATTCATGTAGCATGCTAGTGAGAACCCCAACTGCATAAACAGCTGAATAAAAATAAATAAGATAATATAAAAAGAAAGTAAATGAATGAAGGAGTGTGACCCTATAATTGAAGAATGAACTTCGATTATTTCAGACATGTAAATTTTATAGATGGTAAATTAAAGTCTTTTAAAGGAAAGCTTACATTTGGTAATTAATGTCAGGCTAACTAAATTAAAAACCTGAGAATCTCATAACTGGCATTCTGAGTTGATAATGTTAAGAAATGATTACATAAAATGTCTGATGTATGATACAGGAAAAATATCACTTAGAGACAGTATGAGCATTGGCAAAATGCAAAATTACTTTCTTTTTCTTTACTTTAGATTAAAAAGAAAATGAACTGTATGTGGTTACTGGAGATCATGGTTGATGGTATTTTAAAAACATTTTGATTATAGTTTTCGATTACATTTATGAATCTTGCATTTCTCCATTATATTTCTGTGCAGCTGCTACTTGTTTTAACTGAACATTCCAATCAAACACATTTTATGCTGTGAAATAACTTGTTAGAAAATTTGTTCTGCCTTTGTGATTTCAGTGTCAAGAAATACTGCAATTTTTTGTATGGCAATTAGAAAAATTGTTTTGTGTATAGGCAGTAAATTGTTAAACTTTGATTTCCAAATGTATTGCAAGATTAGCTAAGATCACATATTAGAAGCAGTGGTCACATGTGAAGAGAAACTAGGCAGCTGCTGATTGATTATCATATTATATGGCAGGAAACGCTGTACGTCTGATTTTGAATGAATCTGTTTCTAGCTGCCATTAACCCCTCGAGTTCTGAATATTTGATAGGGCTCACTGCTGAATGTCCAGTATGTTATTCTGAGTTTGTTTTCAGTGATGAATGTTGGACTTTGTGCCTGTATTTTATGTGTCTGAGAATCTACATAAGGATTTGAGGCCAAGAATGTACACCTGGCAAAAGAAACAGTTGTAATTCACTGTTGGCATTGGTAATAAGCAGTACCTAAAGAGTTAGGTCCTCACTGTTTCATCAGCGGGTGACCATTTTTAACAACATTTTTCCATCATGACAGTCAAGGTCACTGGCTTTAACTTTACTAAAGACCTGTTTTGGTATATTTGTTACATGCATGTATAGGTGAATCACAGGGCAATATTATAATGTTATGGCCTTTTGTGTACCAATAATTTTGTTTCATATTTCTAAAGCTTTATTTTGCTTTTTTGTTTGTATTGCCTTTGCACATTTTGCTTTTTGAAAACAGCTTTACTTTAATTAAAATACCAGAAAGGGATAAAGAAGTGGAAACCGGACCTGTCCAGATCACATTGCTCTGATTTACTGATTAATATTGAAATTGTTGATTTCAAATGGTCATTAGGGTACAATATAACCAAGGGGCAGTTTTACCTGGATGGAACCTGTTCCTACAATATTAGTCAACATTTTTTGGTCAGGAGAGAAAATGTCTTCATTTTTTTAGGAAATGTGAAAAAGATGGGTGCAAAAAACAAGACTTTGTTTAAGCTTGCAAACATCTTGGTGCAGAAATTCAGAATGAGACCGCTTGAAATTGCTTGATTTAACTTTTGAAATGCATAAAATCCATATGGGGGAGTGTTTCTTTTTATTCTAATATTAAGTGCTTTATGATCAGTGCAGTCTGTTGTTTGTTATCTGGCAGTCCAGACTCAACCATTCCAAAGTGATTGCATAATTGTGCCACAGAGTGGCATGATAAGGGGAATAATTATGAAGTTATTGTTGTATTATGAGTGTCGTTTCCCTTCCCTTAGCTGCAATGAGGCTTTGATGATGGAGGCTTTACACAAAAGAGGGCCCTTGGTTGCATCTTTCCTGGTGTATCCTGAGTTTATGAACTACAAGTCAGGCATTTACCACCATGAATTTGCTCTGTGGGAAAACAAATTCAATCCTTTTCAGTTGAGCAGTCACTCTTTGTTGTTGGTTGGATGGGGAGTAGACAGAGTGTCCGGAGAGAAATACTGGATAGCCAAAAATTCATGGGGGGAAGACTGGGGTCAGAGGGGTTATGTGTGGATTCGTCGAGCCTCAGATGAATGTGCCATAGAGAGTGCTGGTTTAGAATCAACAGTGGTGTTTAAGTTTACTTGAGTGAATCGTTAGAAAGACCATAAATTATACATAGAAAAATCAGATTGTTTTGTAATCAGAATATATCAGACGGTGAAATAAGTGGCTAGCCCCAGAATATCTTTCAGAGCTGGTGGAATTATAAAGTTAGGTGGCCAGCCTCAGAATATCTTTCAGAGCTGGTGGAATTATAAAGTTAAGTGGCCAGCCTCAGAATATGTTTCAGAGCTGGTGGAATCATACCAACCATCACACACTTTGAGATCAGTGGACAAGAAACTTCTTTTGACACCCAGTCAGACTGTCACTTCGTGAAAAGGCCTTTTCTATTGGTGAGGCTAAATTGTTGAACAACATTAGCATTGACACCAGGAAAAGTGAGAACATCATCACATTTAAAAATAGATTCAAAACTGAATTTTTTAAAACTGTTTTCTTTTTGCCACTGAATGATGTCCTTTTGGTCTCAGAGATTTTACGATGAGAATAGATTAAGTTTTTGTGTGAGTGCAAGCATGATGAATTAATTTCATGTTAATCCTGTTTCTAATTTTAGTTCAGTTTTTTCTTTTTTCTTTTTTTTTTTTTGGTGGATGATTTACTGTGTATTTCTATTTTATTGTGACCTTTATATGAAATTTAGCAATTATACTATATGTACAACCAGGCGGGTCAAATATTATCACATTTTGTATCAAATTTCACCACATTTCACTAATGCAAGTAATGTGGTGCACCAAGTTGGAGATAAAAATCTTATGTTTGAGGCAGAAACTTTGTCCTTTGTCTTTGATATGTGAGAAAATCAGATGTGAAATTTGACACACAAGGCATTTAATAAAACAAAATGAATAGTCTTCTGTTTCCATTAATTATTAGTGTATTCCTGTTTTGCTTGTAGATGAAACATTTTTGTTGTTGTATCACACCTGGAAGGCCACTATGATGTATTCATTTGGGTTGTCTCATGTGCGGCTTTTTGATCACAATCTGGCCTGTGGAGGACTTTCATTCGTCGTGGCCAACTCAATAAGCCTTTTACGTATTCTAATCAAATATAATTTTTTTCTTTTTAAAAGATTTCTAAAAGACTATTGTTAATGTTAGCCCACCAAATTCATTCCAGAAATGCATGTACTGTTAGATCTGCTCTTTCCATAATTGTTATCGCAGATTTAGCTGCGCAACTTTTTGCTGTCCTACCTGTGTGATGTTTTAGCAGCTAAAATTGAGTGGCCTGCCATTTTCATGCGTTTATGGCCCTTGTTCAATAAAGGTTAGACAATCCTGGGTTAGAGGTTGGTTGTTTCCCCTTCAAACGCTAATTGGGGGCATTTTCATGTACATGTGTAAATGTATTTCCAAGCCAAAGTCAAAATCTTGTGTTAATTAGAAACTGAAGCAAAATTTCAGTTTGCAGTTGTCCATATTGGCAGGGTGTCTGGTGAACAGTTGACCTTGTTTATTTTTGTTTTGTTTTTCATTCAAAGACACATTACAACCAGCCAGGTTTTTTTTTCATTGTGCTTGCTGCCAAATGCCTGGATTTGATTTTGAATTTTCACGAATCAAACTGATCATGCCATAAAAATAAAAAGATGATTATTATCTTAATTTTGTTTCATTTCTTCAGTTTCACTTTTTATTAGACAATGTTCCCTGCTTTTGTGCTCTTTACTGCCTGTTCTTTTTTTTTCTCTCTCTCTCTTGCTCTTTATGTTTGTCTAGCCTGCACTTGTATTGAGAATATTGGTATTTTGATGCTATAATATGAAATGTTTTTCATTGTTCAAATTAAAATTTTACCTTGGGACAGGTTGTCATAGCAGCCAGTTACCCCCACGTCATTCCAACGTAGATTTCTGTAGGATTGGCAGGATTACCATAGGGGTTGGGTTCCCTACATCGGCATGATGTTGTAATCAATGGATCTATGAATGAACAACCATCATTCCTATGTGCAAACCTGACGTCGGATTTTCGTAGGGTAATTGGCTGGGATACTTTCAGTTGTTGCTAGATATGCATTTTATCCTTATTACTTAACAAGAATAGTGGTCACTTTTTTCCAGTCACAGTAGTTTTCAAGAAAAATAAAATACAAGCAATACCTTGTATGTTGATCATTTTTCAGGATCTATTTAATACAACAGACCCCCAAGAACTGACAATTTGGTATAAAAAAAATGAAAAGATTTCTGTGTAACCCAGAAACTTCACTTCCAATTGAGATAAAAAATAATAAATATTTTTTAAAAGTTGCACATTATAATGTGAGAGAAATTTCCCACTCGGCTGGAATATAATGCGTTTGATGTGGAAAGTGTTGCAGTTCACCACATGTCTCTATTAAAGAAATTCAAGTGGTTCATGAAATACATGTACTTAACCCTATGGTCTTGCAAATTTCATTTTGGTCTGAACAGACAAAAACACACACACACACACTCTCTCCCTCTCTCTCTCTCATGCAAACAAACCAGAGGCAATGTGCTCGCCTTTCATGCCAAGGGTACCGCATTCGATTCCCAGTGGGTGCAGGCATGTTGGAATTTTGGGGAGTGTGTTGGGGGGGGGAGGGGGAGTGGGGGGCAATTCCTGTCCCTGATCCTGTGGTAGGTAGAATCGAGCACCTAATCTTCTGGGATAAGTACGAAACACTCGGAAGGCCTATGTGCACGTTGCACACGTCAAATATGCCTTGGCCGTTTATAACAGGCACACACACACAAAAAAAAAATCCTACCACAAAACCACCCGAGACATAAGAATTAAGAAAAATAAAAACAAGAAATGTGAGATGTAAATGCCAAGCCCAGCGAATCTCCTAAAATAAAAACCTAAAACTGCACCCATGCTTTTTTTTTTTTTCCTTGAATGGGTGTGCACAGACATTAAATTTGGAGAAAATACGAGTTAGTTGTCTTCGGGAGAACTGCTTCTCCACCCCCTCTTCCAGACAACAAAAACTACAACTAGTTCTGGAGCTTTCTGCGTACATCCATAAAATAACTCACCCTGGTAGTACTATTAAGGTATGTTTAAAAAAAAAAATGCAAAGAAGTGTTAGGCTAGAGTGCAGTGAGGCGGGTTTGCTTTCGTCGGTTTGGACTCAAGACTTCAACTTACTCTGAATCAATTAGCGGATAGAGACGCGTATCAATCAAACAAGTGCTCGAACTCCATAGTCCACTAAAGCCAGACAAAAACAGACTTAACTTGGTGCGCTTATAGGGCTCCCAAGCTGAGTTTCCATAATATTATAATATGAGAAGATAAATAGCTTCCTAAACCATTTGAATTCGTTAGTTTTAGTTTCCAACAAAAACAGCCAGAAATTAACATAATCAGTTCCATGTGACAGTAAATACGAACATAAACTAACACATTTTTTAATTACACAATACAAAAATAACAATAGTTTAATATGGCTTTTATTTTCCAGGTATATAATGTAATTGATGTGTATAAAATACTCAAAGTTATAAACAGCAATGACGAAATGATAACAGGGTCAATGGCATTATAACATCATTGTCTTCACATAATCCAAAATATAAAGAGGAAAAAATAGTAATAATAAAAATTAAAAACTGAGATACATGTACCAATGTTTATTACATAAGCATAACGAAACAAACTTATAAGAATGCAAATTTATACTGTCTTCGTGACATACGCGTTTCTCAAATAAGACGAGTAAAAGTCTTTTTCTAAAAAAAAGCTAAGGATGCACCTGTCTGTCTATCTGTCTGTCTGTCTATCTCAGTCTGTAGATCCGTGGATTAATGTAAATGATGTGAATTGTGTAGTGTCCACCTTACATCACCCGATTTGCCGTAGCCGCAGATATTTTGTGGTCCTGGGGAGTCCATCTTTTCTCCAGCTTTGCTCTTCTCTCACTTTGTCACTCTCAATACAGTAAAGTAATACATCCCCCAGACAGAAACTGCCTGATTGTCTTCTATCATAATGAGGCGATCATCACTCGTTTCTTCCTCCTTAGAGGAACATGTCGCTTAATTTTAATGTCTTAATGTTTGTCAAACATAGCTCTTTATTCTGACTCGAGTTTGTCGTAGGCCTATAATAGCATTTACACTATTTTGTTTGTTCATTTGTTTGTTCGGGGAAAGTGGCAAATGTCTGAATTATAAATTACATTATTTTGTCACTCCCCCACCCCCTTTTTTTCCTACATAAACCACCTTTCCAGTTAATTCTGAAATTAACTTTTCCTTTTTCAACTTTTTTCTCGATTGCTTTCTTTTTCAAAGTCGTTGCTCTTTGCTTCTCTCTTCACCACTGTTGTTGTCCTCCCCTCCCCCTACACACACTCCTTCCCCAGCGACTGCTGTGGTGAGACACCAATGGACATTCGTAGCTTAATAATTATTTTTATAGATAATTATTATGTTGTGACGTAGACCATCTGATCGCTTCTCAAAATCCGAATTCTGCCCATGATAAAAATAATTGTCTGATAACTCCAATTTTGTTGGCAAATGAGATCGATAAGTTGTGTATAGGAGTACATGTATATATAGTATTATGCAGTACATTAGACAATGGGACAAATGGAGTTTGTATAGGATCTTCTAATATTTCAATGGGACAAAACGTTTAAATCGTAGGGGGAACAAAATCTAACTTAATTTTCTCAATGCCAATTGAAGTAGCGAGTTTAAACACTCTTTATTCATGGACACAATTTTTGTTCTGTATTACTGGTTGTACATTCATCTACCTCACCCCCTATTTTCATTATTTCATCATTGTAGTGAATCAGAAAAAAGCTCAGCCTGACGAGTAGGTGTTGGGCATAATAATGAGTTGTCAGTGGTGTGCGCAACTATTCTTCCATCCTGCGGACCAACCTTGCAATTTTATGTCGCTTGGAGAAGCATTTTACAAGTATTATTATTTTTTTTTTACAAAGTCGTGAGGCTCACAAAGAAAGAAAACAAGAAATGCTGAACGTGATACTGTTCAGAAGCATAGGTGATGAAATGTATAGATTCCTTGTCCTTGCACGGACTGTCAAGACATCCGCAGAACATGGAATCTTGCGTTGTGAAATGTCCAAGACTGATGACTGAATAAGGCTCACAATTCTTGAAGTACAGCACTTATCCTCATTGTGTACACGACACAAACAGCGACAAACCTACTGAGTAAGGCAACGAAATATAAGAATGCTACCGTTGAGAACTTCTGCTCCCTTTCTGTGGCTGTGGCGGTTTAAGAACAGGGAGAGGGTGAAGTTGCTGCCTCAAGTGTCTGGGGGATTTGCCTGGTGTAGTAGGGTCAAGTCTTAAGAATGGCCTGACCGCCGTAGATGTGCTGATAAGTGGTTCCTGTGCTTCAGCATCGCCTTCCGCGTCAGATCTGTACCTGCGAGGGCGATTTCTGTTACTTGCCGTCCGGGGAACTCGATCGTGAGAAGGTCCAGCTTCCGTGCTTTCGGAACTGGTCTTCTTTAAGATACTCTTGATCTTCTTCGGAGCAGCATTGCTCACTGAAGTTTGCCTCACCTCTCTCTGTAAAGAAGTGACTTTGTGGGTATGAGTAGGGCTGCCTCGTCCACTTTGCCCATCATGAGTTTGGCTACGGAATGAGCCCCATAAGTCTCCACGTCTTACTCCTCCATATCGGGATTCCATTTCCTGGAACTGGTGAGGACTGAGCCCTTTTCGAGTCTTTGTTGTTGATGTATTCTCACCTGGTCCATGGTATTGATCCTCCCCCTGCACATCGTCTTCACTGGACGACTCGTCACTGTCTGCATTTTGGTCATTCGGCTTGGCATTCGCGTATTGCGATGTTATCTTCCTACAGTCCCGCGGAGATCTTGGAGATACTTTCTTCCGTCGTGGGTTGCTTTCCTCTTGCCGCTTTATCCTATATTTATACTCTTCTGACAGTGCACGAAATTTCTGGGAATCCCTGCTTCTACCCACAGCATCACCCTCAGAGAATCTGCTTGTGGACGCGTACCCGTCGTCCTCGACACCCTCCTCGTCATAAAACTCAGACCCGTGGTCGTAATCGTCTACTGGGTCATCTGGGTCCTCGAAGTCCTCCTCGTTTTCAGGGGCGTCTTCGTGGTCCTCGTCATCGCTGTCCTGGTCCTCTGCAGATTTACTATTTCTACTCTTTGAATAGTTTTGTTTATCGTAGTTTTTTCTTGCAACCCTTGGCCTTCTGTTGAGTGATTGTTGACTGTGGCGGCTTCCGGATTCTGAGGGAGACCTTACAAATCGTCTTCCTTCGCCCTCATGATGGGAGATCCGACGCATTCCTGGCAAAGAGATTTTTTCCTGAGAATCAGATGACGCGGCTGAAGTGGTCAGAGTGTTTTGAGGAGGGTACATTATAACCGTTTGAGGCGTGTTGTACGGAGCTGGGGGGTAGTGTGGCCATGGATAAGCAGGAGGTTGCATAGGTGCAGCGCTTGCGTAAGGCAGCGAGGTGAACAGCGGTGGAGGGACCGCCGGAATATTGCTTCGTACATTTGTGGGGTAAAGGGCTGTGGCGTCGTTTGACTGGGACGGGAGCATGCTCTGGGACTGAGTTGATCGATTACAAAATCCGTGTCCTTCCGAAGAGCCAGCTTCGTTGTGCGTCACATTGTTGGCCGATGCAAACAGCCCTGGCCCTACCAGATTGCCTCGTCTCATCCGTGACGTTTCTGAATTACTCTGATTGCCAGGGGCGCTTGATTTCGTCCCGAGCCTGTTGGCTGCGCCCTCGTCGCAGAACATCGAATGCATCTCACCCCGTGAGACTTTTCCATTGGCAGATATATTCCCTTCGTGCTGCGACGGGTGTGAAAGAATCGGCGGTGATCCTGGCGCCCTTTGCGTTGATCGCTCTGAAGAACCACCTCGGTATGAGCCAATCCGATCGGTCCTCATGGAATTCAAAGTGACTCTACGTTGCAGTGGCGGTGATTCAATGCGGGGGCTGGCAGCACCAGAGTTACGCTGACTGTAAATAACGGGATTTCCGCCCGCTTCAGGAGATTGTATGAACGTATCCACCTGGTATCCACCATCTGGTTAGGCGGAAGGGATAGTTGAAGAAATCTATTAAGTGAGAAAGAGTGAGTGAGGAAGTGAATGAGTAAGTATGCAAGAACGGGTGTAAAGAAGGTGAGGGGCTAATAGCAGGTCGAATAGGAAGAAAGACTGGTGAGCACATAGGTAGTTAGGCTATGTATGTAAACAAATAGATAAACATGAAGGGGGGAAAGGAAAGAATGGGCGGGCTCATTTTAAATAACGGCATCCCAGTTTCTCTTTTATCAACCGATCAAAGTTTCGACCTCCATATAGGAATAAGCTTTTTTTTTCTTTTGTAAGTTGTCTTACTTGTTATTTGAATATTTAAAAGTCCACTCAGTAATCAATCAACCACTTATTTCCATCGGCTAACCAAACTGGTGTTCAATATGGCAGGGAGCGGTGCGGATAAGCACTTCAAGGCTGATTGATTGACCGATCGGATGGGGAACCAATTGTGTTTGCAATTAATAATGAGGTTATACGTAAGAGGGTTTCTTACTGAGATTGGGCTATGAATGAATGGGCAAGTGAATTAAGGAATGATGGAAGAGAAGGGAAAACATTGAAAATAAAACAATGTATGAGTCACTTAACCCCCCCCCCCCCCGCCCTTGAAAGCCGATAGCGCCTTGTCCTGAACGATCTTTTCTATATTATATGTATATCGGTTCCTAATTTGTCCAGCAGAGTAAAAAAATATTAGACATTTGATAAAGTTTACTTTAAACGTTGGCATCTACCTTCTGGGATAACCGACATAATATAGTATCTCTCTATCTATCTATCTATCTATCTATCTATCTATCTATCTATCTATCTATCTATCTATCTATCTATCTATCTATCTATCTATCTGTGTACATGTATACTAATCTAATCTGATCTAATCTAATCTAGTTTAATCCAATCTGCCTATCTATCTATCTATCTGTCTGTCTGTCTGTCTAAAATCGTATTGTGGTTCACTTCGAGAGATGATTTGGACACTTTCTCGCCCCAAGTTTGAACTAAAATCTTGCATGCGGCCTTATTTATTAAAAAAACAACAAAACTTAAAGAATTCGTTTTCAAGATGGTGCTAAAATCTAGGTCTATCTTTTTGTGGAGGCGAAATCTTTAGTATATATTTATGAAAAACAAAAGACAAGCAAATGAAACGAACGCCCGTTTGGCAAACATAGGACTATAAATGAGCTTCTCTGGTGAAGCTAGCCACTTACATGACATTTTTTACATGATCACTATTGTCGTTCATTTGCAGTCTTCTAGTAAACATGAATCGTTTCCGGCTCCGGAAATGCTTAAAAACATAGACTTACGGCCAGTAGCGAAACAAATCAAAGAAGCGCAGACTGGGTCAAAAATTACGTCGAAGAGTATGATAAAAATCGTGTTTTATGGCTGTTGTTTTAAGTACGTACGCACTCTATGCGTTTTGCGCTAGCGGCGCGTACGTAAACGTAGGCTACTGTCCCTAACCCCGTCCTTATCCTCAACCCTAAATGTTATCGAACCCTAAACCCTGCCCCTTACCCTTTCAACCGAAAAAGAGGAGGAAAACATTAAAGAAAATCTGGAAGAATAATTAATCATAATTAATTAAAGCTTTTGTCAAGGAGCATTTTTGGGGGGAGCTCCCTAGCTCTGGTGTCACAAAAGGCGTTAAAATACGCACCCCCCCCCCCAATAAACTTGATCATGCGCCAAATCCTGTAGTTGTGTTGTTTTTGCTTCACCTCTCCTCAGATTTTTTGTCAGACCAGCTTTCACTCATACTTGTTTTTTCATACTGCTGTCTCTTTGAGTTTCTCGCATAGATCTCATTCTCAGTTAGTAATTTTTCTATTCTTTAAACACAGGTTGGATCGAAGTTATGGGATAGAGAGTGGTGAAATTTTTTGTTTCACACCAATTCTAAAAAAGGCATTTACATGTTTAATATTTGATTTCCATTTTTATTTCTAACTAACAGCTGTCCCCTTCAGTGAACAGGAACAAATAAAAGCAGTAATCTGGAGCAAATTAGCATTGATCAGTTTTGAGATGTTTTGCTACACTATAATGCATTCCATCCGCGGCATCACTGCGCCTCCATGCCGTGCGTGGTCTCGTATAATAGTAGCATGTTTCTGATTTCTACAGTAGAAATTGTGCGAAACATTAAGATAATTAATATGTTCAACACCTATGTACTTCCGTGCATGGAATATTTTTCCGTGAGTATAGGCAGAGAGTATGTATGTATAGAGAGGTTTCGCTGTTGGTCGATTTGCACTGCAAGACACAGGAGGCTCTGCGAAACCTCTGTTAGCATGGAGCGCAAAGTAGGTCACTGCTGTAAACAATATCCGTTTGTGCATTTCCACGGGGCGTGAGAACTTACCAACGGTTGTAAATAAGTTTCAATTAGCCCAAAAACATGAACAAACCACAGTAAACAGATATGCACACTATCTTTGGTGAAGAAGGTCTCTTTGAATTCTTCAATTTTTTGTTTACTGCAGCGACCTAGTTTCTCGATATCTCTCTGTAAATACATACTCTCTGGTACAGGCCTACATAATATTGAATCCCTGTTCCAGATGAATATACATTTCAGTGATTCGTACAGTTTTGAACAGTAGAAACAGCCTTTTAATACATCGGTCCACATACGCTTTTTTACAGGTGCAAAGAAGCAGGGCCAAAATCAGGCTACAATACAACAACAACAACAACACAAAATTAGTTCCATTATGTTTAGTGTGAACTGCGAGACCATGCAAAATTCCAGATAAACTCAACAGACACTTTTTGGGGAAAATTGATGCCGAGCCTTCTCATCCTGAGAAAGACGAAAAAAAAGCCCATCAAATATTAATTTCTTTCACTTCCGGGTGAGATACCCGCATGACCCGGGACGAAACTGTGTATCCATCCTTCTCTCTCTTTCTCTCTCATTCTCTCTTTCTCTCTCTCTAATCTAGAAAGTTCCCCATAATAATCTACAATCTTGCTTGAGATCTCACGCGCGCCAGGACACCACGCGCCAAATCAAACGCGTGTTAGATAATCTCCCCATGAGGGGCTGACATCCCCGACATGGCGGGTCCCCTGGGTTGTGGATGGGGGAAGGGCCTGTAGATATACAGGTTAGCTGCGAATTGAATAAGCAGTTCTGAACATAACTGTCAACCATTGGTAGATGGAGCTCATAAGCCCTGTAAGGCAGTCCATCTAGGAGAGAAAACTCCGAAAGGAAATCATTCGCGAAAGTCAGACTTGCTTGACCATTGGTGCAAAACAAAGCAAGATGCACATCACTATTTTAAGATAATTACACCAGATCCAAAGTTTGTATTAAGTAAATTTAACCAAAATTATTCAACCTCCTTAGTTTTAGGCACTTTAAAAAATTCTAAATTCAGGATGCACTCCAGTTAACTTTCCCTCGCTCTTATTAAGTCTCACGGCGACAGGTAAGTGGTAACGGTGGCAGGTGTAGGATAGCACTGGAAGCCATTAGTCACAAACTTGCACGTGTAGCGGTCAGGGATTTTGGTCGCTCTTACATTGACCCAGGACAGCAATGTAGCTCGGCAGCACCTCTGGCGACTAAGCAGCCTTTTAAGGATAGCACTGCTTACCACCATCAGTGGAGAGGCCTAGAAAAGGTGGCCCAAACAAATGCCTGTCCTATACTATCCTGCCAGTTAACCGCGATTGGCTGGATATCCACTTATCCGGTCGAAATCATAAAGAAAGAAATGAAAAATCTCAACGGATAAAGACCAGGAATCCTCAGAAAAGTACACCTGAACCAGAATTGACTCAACACTCCAAACTATTAAAAATCGCACAATGGAATGCTAAAGGATTGACCCGAAAAAAGCAAGATCTGGAAAAGAGGTTACGAGAGGAGGAAATTGATGTTATATGTATTCAAGAAACACACTTCCCATTTCCAGAATACAGATTCTCCATCAGAGGCTATCAATCATTCCGCCACCAACGAACAGGACAGAAGGGTGGAGGAGTACTCACACTAGTCCGAAACGACATCCAGGCAGAAGACACTGTAATAGAAACTGACAATGAAGCAGAAATTCTTCAGGTAGACCTTTATTTGAACGCTGGTACTTATACTATAGTGAATTTATACTGCTCAGACAAGAGGATGCTTTCTCTGGACAAGATACAAGTCAAGTATGAAAAATGGATAATATTGGGAGACTTCAACAGCCACTCACCAAGTTGGGGATACAACGAGCTTGACAAAAGAGGAGAAGAAGTTGAAAACTGGCAAGATGAAAATAGATTAATACTAGTACATGACTTGGAGGATACAGACACTTTCCTCAGCCAGATATGGCATACAACCAGCAACCCGGATTTGGCCTTTGTATCAGAAGACATGGACAAGTGTATAGATAGAATGGTTGGGAAACAGTTGGGAACCTCTGACCACAGACCTGTGTACTTCAATGTAAATGTTGACATAGAGAGAAACAGTGAAAACAGACTACCGAGATGGAATTACAGGAAAGCAAATTGGACACTATTTGAGGTTTTAACCAATAAATACACTAATGAAATGGAAAAAAGCAAAAATGTTGAAAGAGCAGCAAAAAACTTTAATAAGGCCATCCTCAAAGCAGCAACAGAAAGTATTCCTAGAGGAGCAATCAAAAATTATAAGCCATATTGGACAGAGAAACTTGAGGAATTGGAGGGAAAGATAGAGGAAGCAAGGAGGATCGCAGAGGAAGACAAGACAGCGGAGAGCCATATCTACTGGAAGAAAACAGCAGCTGAATACAACTTGTACAAAAATACTGAAATCAAGAAAAGTTGGGCAGAAAAGACTAGAGACATAGATATGGACAAAGAAGGTGGCAAATTATGGAAGTTAATGAAACAACTAAACGACGAAAGGAGAACAACACCCCCAATTGTTATAGAAAGAGAAACTGGAAAGAAGGCAGCAAACTTGCTCATGGAACAATTTCAACAAAGTGGAGACATTAATGTTAATAAAGAAGAACATGAGGAAGCAAAGGAAATTTTAAACACAAGATTGAAGGAGACCTGTAATAACCCAAACATGACTAAAAAATTCAGCAGGAAGGAACTTGAAAAGGCACTAAAAGCATTGAAACTCAAAAAATCTCCTGGACCTGATGATATTACCAATGAAATGCTTAAAAATTTGGGTGAAACAGCCAAAACAAAACTGCTTAAAATTTACAACTCAAGCTGGAGACAAGGTAAAGTCCCGAAAAAATGGAAGCTAGCAAATATATGCCCAATACACAAAGCAGGAAAACCAAAGCAAGAAGCCAAGAGTTATCGACCAATCAGCTTGCTAAGTTGTGTAGGAAAACTCATGGAAAGAATGATAAACACAAGACTAATGTGGCACTTGGAATCCAACAAACTGCTAATTGATGAACAGGCTGGCTTTAGAAAATACAGATCTACAGAGGACCAAATATTATACCTTTCCCAAGAAATTGAAGATACTTTTCAGAAGAAACACAGCATGGTAACAACATGGATCGACCTACAAACTGCATTTGACAGGGTCTGGAAGGAACGCCTTCTTATTAAGCTGGCGGACAAAGAAGTGAAAGGAACCATGCTTGCCTGGATCAAAAACTGGATTTTGGACAGGGAAGCAAAAGTACAAATCAATGGGATTAAAAGCAAGAAACACAAGCTGAAAAATGGAGTACCACAGGTAGGAATACTTTCTCCAATCCTGTTCTTGGTATACATTGATGACCTCATCAAAACTCTGCCCAGGAAAGTCAAAGGAGCTCTCTACGCAGATGACTTGGCCATATGGAGTGCAGAAGAATACATAGGAACTGCCCAGATCAGAATGCAAGATGCTCTAAACAACCTGCACAGGTGGACAACTGAGAACAAACTAGTCATTAATAAAGGAAAAACTACCTTCACTGTGTTTACACTGAAAAGAAAATTCAAGACTGTCAAATTATCGCTGGCAGGCCAACCCCTCAGAGAAACTGAAACAGCAACCTACCTGGGTGTTCAGCTTGACAAAAGGCTAACATGGAATCCACATATTACTAATGCCACAAATAAGCATAAAGGCGCCTCTCGATTATGAAAAAATTGGCAGGAACTAAATGGGGATCGAACAACACTACATTAAGAAGAGCCTACTGTGGTACTGTAAGACCGGCCTTGGAATATGGTATGTCAGCTGCAACAAACTCAGCCGCCAAAACAAACCTGGATAAGCTGGAAAAGACACAAAATCAAGCAATGAGAATTATGACCGGAGCAATGAAAACAACACCAATCCAGAGCCTCCTCAACACAAATAAAATCCAAACTCTAGAAGAAAGAAGACACATAAGTTCAACCAAAGCAATGGAAAAAGCAAAAAGGATGTCTCATCACCCTCTTCACCCAAGGATTAGTCAACCATGTGAGACCCAACTAAAGAGATCTAGTGCAGTAGCCTTTCATAAAGAAATGTGTCGAAAACATGAAGTTCTCAATACTGAGCCGATACCAATACAGACTTTCAACAGCATTGCTCCTCATGAAAGCCACAGCAATTTCAAAATTAATACAGTCATACCAGGAATCCAATGTAAAAATGATACTGCTCCAAATGAACTACAAATTTTGGCTATGTCACATCTGGAAGAAAACTACCCCAACAGCAAATGGATACATGTTTACACAAATGGCTCAAGCACAGAAGGTCAAAACGGAGGTGGAGGAATTTACATAAAGCTACCATCTGGACAAGAGATCTCTCAGGGTACTGCAACAGGAGAAATTTGCTCTAATTACAAAGCAGAAATGGAAGCACTTAAACATGCAGTGAGGATACTAGAGGAAGATGTGAACATAAGCAGAACAAGGGTTGTGTTTTTGACAGACGCATTGTCGGTACTCCAAAGTTTACAATCAAATACGGAAGAGACATATGCCCTGAATGAATCACTAAATCTAGGAAAAGAGTGCAAACGGGTATATCTACAATGGATTCCGTCACATGTTGGTATACCAGGAAATGAGAAGGCTGATCAACTGGCAAAGACTGGAAGTACATTATTACAAACTGACACTCCAGCAACATTTAGTGAGATTAAAACACTCATAGACCAGGCTATGAAAACCAAATTTACAACAAACAATGATGCATACCACAAGCTCCAGCGGGAAGACCAGGTGATTATTTTTCGACTTAGAACAGGACATGCAAGATTGAGAAAACATCTGCATAGATTGAGAGTGGTACAATCCCCACTATGTGATTGTGGCCAGGAGGAGACAGTTGCTCATGTTCTTCAGGAGTGCCCAAGGTATGCAGATCTGAGAGACAATTTTTGGCCTAACCCCTCTACCATTGAAGAAAAATTAAATGGTAGTTTTACCGACTTATGTGTAACTGTAAATTTTATTAAACAAACAGGTGTAACGGTGTAATTATTTAGTGTTCGATAGAAGAAAAAAAAAGATAATCTCCCTTGAGGAGGGCTTATCAAAGGGCCCCACAAAAAATTATCATTGTACTTGACAATTTTGCATCTTTTCAAAAGAAAAAGAAAGTGCCTGAAGCTTGAATAAACACAATAGGTCGATACAAAAGGGATCAAATTAGTTGATAATTGAGAGAATTATTAAACCTTTTGAAGCTGTTGTATAGGCTGTATGTACCATCGAGCAAAAACTAAGTCAAAATTGCACTACAATGAATAATTATTACTCTAGCCACTATTTTTGTTTTGTATTTATAGTATAGGTACAAGATGGGGAGACCTGCTGAAACTTGCTGCACAACGCATGGCGTGACGCCTCCACATAATACTCTAGCTGAAGGTTCCATTTGTTTTATTTCCGTTCACGCAGATTGCTCTATTACCTAGGTAATATCTGTGTGCGCGTTTTCATCAACACGAAAAGTGGAAAGACATACATGTAAAGCTTTCAATGTTCGGAAGCCGATAAACGAGAAAACGTCGGCTGATTTTAATAGGTTTCAAATGACGAATGTGGTGACCGGGAACAGATCGAATGGTTAAAAAATGATATTTTGGTTTACGTCTTGACATAAGGTGTGAAAAAAATTCTTCATATAATTCTTATTGGAAGTGGTAGTAGTCATCGTACTAAGTGAACCACAGCAAGATTTACGAGATCTATCTATCTATCTATCTATCTATCTATCTATCTATCTATCTATCTATCTATCTATCTATCTATCTATCTATCTATCTATCTATCTATCTATCTATCTATCTATCTATCTATCTATCTATCTATCTATCTATCTATCTATCTATCTATCTATCTATCTATCTATCTATCTATCTATCTATCTATCTATCTATCTATCTATCTATCTATCTATCTATCTATCTATCTATCTATCTATCTATCTATCTATCTATCTATCTGTCTGTCTGTCTGTCTGTCTGTCTGTCTGTCTGTCTGTCTGTCTGTCTGTCTGTCTGTCTGTCTGTCTGTCTGTCTGTCTGTCTGTCTGTCTGTCTGTCTGTCTGTCTGTCTGTCTGTCTGTCTGTCTGTCTGTCTGTCTGTCTGTCTGTCTGTCTGTCTGTCTGTCTGTCTGTCTATCTATCTATCTATCTATCTATCTATCTATCTATCTATCTATCTATCTATCTATCTATCTATCTATCTATCTATCTATCTATCTATCTATCTATCTATCTATCTATCTATCTATCTATCTATCTATCTATCTATCTATCTATCTATCTATCTATCTATCTATCTGTTGTTTAGAGCGACTTTCTTGATGGTGACAGATTTTCATTGCTCTGTTAGGCCCTCTTCCATGCTGATCTATGATATGGTAATGTAAACTCATTCTATGATAAATATTGCAGAGGTGATAATATAGGGTATATTTAGTACAGAGCAGTCCACCGAATTTTCAGTGAAATATGTCTACCATCACTACGAGACGTGAGAAGTTGAAAATAGGCAAAAAAGAAAAAGTTGTATGTAGCAAAGCTTCGAGTGAGAAATAATGTCCAAACGGTCCAAACGGTGCAATGAAACGCAATTAAAAAGGGACGATAGAAAATGCCAATTATTTGGACAAGAGCTTTCTTCAAGGAAAAAAAAAGAAGAAGAAAAACAGTAACAAGCAGAAAAAATGGAAAAGTGACCAGCTAAAACAATCGAACAATAAAAAAAAAAAGAAAAGAATATGAAGTATTTACATGTAGAATATTAATAGAATGTAAAATAAATGCGTCTCTCGCAGGTACGTAGACGCATTTAGTTTATATTCTGTTAATATTCCCTATATTCCATATTCTAATTTCTTTGCGATTCATTGTATCGTTTGGGTATGATTTCTTACACGAGGCTTTGCTATATACAACGTTTTCTTTTTGCCTATTTTTGACTTTGCTTCAAGCCTTGCTGCGACCCCACAGTTTTCCTCTGGTTTTTATAATATTCCGCCAAAGACAGGAGAAGATCATCGGCACAACAGGAAACATCGAAAATACGGGTAAAGTTCCTCACATTGTTGATCCTGCTCGCTGTAGCCGCTTTGTGTTCGTTGTCTATGTTGAGAGGCCATTGGGTATGGTTGAGGGACCATGGAGCCTTGAGGGACCATGGAGCCTTGAGGGACCATGGAGCCTTGAGGGACCATGGAGCCTTGAGGAGGGGGCATGGGCAATGATTTAGGGTTCATGGACATGGCAAATGATTGTTGGGCGGGGCAGTGAGGGGTATGTTGCACCAGTGATTGGTAGGCGTAACCGTCGCAGTTCAGTCCTGGGTCGTGGAAGAAGAAAAAGTATGATAATTTGATAAATTGTGCATTATTGAACTGATGGGTTGATCTATCGATAACTCACTCACTCACTCCTTCACTCACTCAACTCGCTCAGTCACCGCGCTCACCCACTCACTTACTCACTCACTCACTCACTCACTCACTCACTCACTCACTCACTCACTCACTCACTCACTCACTCACTCACTCACTCATTCACTCACTCACTCACTCACTCACTTACTCACTCACTCACTCACATACACTCACTCACTCATTTAGTCATTCGACTAATCATCTCTCACTCACTCTCTCATCCCCTCACATACTGACTGACTCACTCACCGCTCACTCACTCACCCTCAAGCTGACTGACTGACTAACACACTAGCTGATTGACGGACTGACTCACTAGCTCTCACTCACTCACTCAGTCACTCACCCCCACGCTGCACGCTGACTGACTGACCGACTGACCGACTGACCAACTGACTGACTGACTGATTGACTCACTCACTCACCCACTCATTCACTCAATCTTCCACATTAATTTTAAGAATCAAAATTCAAAATGGTGGCCTTTGCCATGGCTACCACGAGTAGTATATGATTTTATTCAGTTGTTTCCCCCTAATTAGACCCTGCTCAATTTGATGGTGATCGATAACACTGTCTATCTGTAGAGACTTCAAAAATCACTGTTACCCCCCTCCCCTCCCTTAATATGCTTTGCACAGAAGACAGAATACTCGCAATTCTTTATGCACAGCTTTAGGCTATTTCTCGTTCTTTGATTTTACGTATTACGGCGCGTCGGTACGACAACGGCCGCTTTGCGCCTATCACGGCCTGTTTGGATACTTTATTTGTTTGGAACTCAGAGCTTCTAAACTTCACAAATAGGAATATATAGATCTAGATCCAAACAAATTTTATGACATTGGTAATATTCTCAAAAGTTGTTTTGTATGGATCTGAACAGATTTTTGTAACTGAGGATAAAAGTTTTTGATCTGGAGTCCAGGTGAACCTAGCAATGGCATAATATCGAACATGCCCATTTAATTGTAAATTTGCTTTAAAAAAAAAAAGAAAAAGAAAAAAGGTGTGTATGTGTGTGAGAGAGAGATAGAAATTTTAATATGAAATAAAGAAAGAATGAAAAAAAAAGAGGACGGGGGGGGGGGGGGAAGGGGGGGGGGTTAGATCTTGAGAAGCCTGACCCGAACAACTTCTATTTCTAAAGGTAACCCGTCTTTCAGCCAGTTATTCCCCCTATTTTACCATTTTGGGTCATGCTATAATCTCGTTGGTTGTTATAACAACACATTTCTTTGTACTCTTTCAATGGCACGATCACTCCAGTGACGTTGTCAGGGTCAGTCAAGCAGCGCTGTTCTTCTGAAAGATTTGCAGAGCCCGGTGCTGTGGAGGGAATCGGTTTTTGGTTATTATGTAGGGAGTGATTCGTCTGACCAAGTAGTCAATCCGCAGATTCACTCCAGCTGGCCTGGACTTCAGGACCCTTTGGGTCGACCTGACCAGGTATTTGGGAGCGTGTTGGCTATGCCATGGTAGGGAACCGTTAGCCGCCGGCGGTGGTGATACCCTGGAGAGGAGGACGAGCCCTGTGCCAGTAGCGACGAGTGTGCGCTGCTACCCGATCTGGACTATTATAACCTAACATTTTTATTGACAGATGTGCCAAAGCTTATGACTGTGGTCGTCTTCAGATAAGGATCTTCAACCTGACCAAGTAGTTTACATTCTTTTACTGGGCGATTCCTCTGAGCAGGTGGTCAGAATAAACCAGAAAGATTCCTCTGACCAGGTTTTCAGTTTTGAAAGATCATAGAATTTCTCGCGTACCCGTCTGAATGCTTGAAAGTCAGCCCTAAACATGGGCGTCCGCTGACACAACGGAAGCTTTCATCACTTGGCTTTGAGTGAGGTTTGATTGCTGGGATGAGTTTGTGGGCCAACCTGAATCTGGTTAGAGGAACCACGTGCTATTACATTATGTAGGACTCCCAATAGTGTCGGGCCTCCCAAACGTGACAGACTACACACGCCGTGCGCACTAGTTCTAATGGTTGGTGTGCAGTTTGACATGTTTATGAGGGCTAAGTCTTTCGATGCAGACCATGTCTCCCAAATATGGCAGATTGAGCACCTTGTGCGCATTGGCACCAATGCAGTCTGACTGACAGAATTATTTCAGTGCTAATGCTGCTAAACTGGTTTCAAAATGGGTAAGATCATTCGGACAGGAAAGAAGAGAGGAAAATCAATTGTCCATAATGCATACAAGTTTAATAAGTCTGATTTCAGAGGATTCGAAAGGTTTTTGTCTCTAAGTTGAGAAGCGGTGTCTATAATTTATAAAAATAGTTTAATTTCTATCAATATTCTGTGCAGAGTGTGAAATTGGTGTCTATTAGTGCCTGGACGTTTTTCATAAAATTTTGCGCCGCGTGTGCAATCTGCAACGTTTGGGAGGCCCGACACGTTTGTGAGCCTTATGTATATAAACAGATATCATCTAGAGGCCTCTTTGGTAAAACAAACAAACAAAGAGAAAAAGCTCAATAAATCCATGTTTCAAAATAATTATGAGTCTGGGCTAGCTACACATACCGTGTGGGGCTCTTCACTGAAAAAGAATGAAAGCTAACTCAAAAAAAAAAAAAACTTGATTTCAAATTTAGCAATTTTGGATGTCACTATGCATTAATCACAAAGGTTTTTGTCAACAAACAAAACAACCAAACTTTATTTCGGATTTATCAGAGGCCCTTAAAAAACAACAACAATCATCCTGAATCTAAACATACTCACGGAGGGAGGGGGTATTTAAAAAAAAAAAAAGCAGCAACAAGATTAAAGAAAAAATAGAAATTATTGTATCACAACCTATTCAAAACCTACGGCAAATTCAATCAATTTATTAGCCTTGAATATCTTTACATACGTTTCTACTATATCTTCCGCGCTGCCCTTTATTAAAGAAAACAAGGGGAAAAAACGCCTTTTATTTAACAACACTAAACCCCATTCATTAAAAAAAGTATTGGTTCCATATGACTGCGTAATTATTTAGAATTTTCTTTGTTTTGTGTTTTGAAGTGTCCACTCTACCGTATTCCACCGTTCACCTTTTTTTAACATAGGCATGACTAACCAATAAGGTGCATTGGATTTCTAGTGCGTTAGAATGATTGATCAATAATAACATCCCCCCCCCCCCCCCCCAAAAAAAAAAACAACAACGCGTTTTTTTCTTTTTAAATTTCTCAACACGTTTAAATTAAAACCATAACACTCGTTGTTAGGGGACCGTGGTATGTTAAGAACAGAAGAACAAAAAATTGAGTGGGGACGTCATGTTAGACATGATGAATTACTCACATCTACAACAACAACAAAAAGTATTCCAGCACAGTTGATTGCTTATCTCAATCCACCCCATCATCGGCCTCCCATCCTTCCCTGCTTGTTTCCTGGCTTCCTGAAATGTCAGTCAATTTTTTCGTTTCAGTCGATCATTTTGTGTGTGATTTAACTACTTCTTTAGAGAAGATCTAAATATTTGACGTGTGAGAAAATAAAGTATTGATAACCAACAGAAGGAGATAGAAACACTACATTACACTACACTACACTACACTACACTACACTACACTTCACTACACTACACTACACTACACTATACTACACTACATTACACTACACTACACTACACTACATTACACTACACTACACTACACTACACTACACTACACTACACTACACTACACTAAACTACACTACCCTACACTACACTACACTACACTACACTATACTACACTACACTGCACTGCACTGCACCACGGCACTGCACTACACTGCACTGCACTACACTACACTACATTACACTACACTACACTACACTACACTACACTACACTACACTACACTACACTACACTACTCTAAATTAAACTAAGCTAAAGTAACTGACCGACCGACTGGCTGACTGACTCACCGACCGATCAACTAACTAACTAACTAACTAACTAACTAACTAACTAACTAACTAACTAACTAACTAACTAACTAACTAACTAACTAACTAACTAACTAACTAACTAACTAACTAACTAACTACCTAACAGTCTTTGAAATACCTAAAGTATCTTCTAATCATAATAAAGCTATAATCGGAGGCGACCAGTGGTTATATACACTGCTGCAAGAAATGAAAAAAAGTATATTACAAAGCCAGACGTTAGAAACGATACAAAATTAAAACAAAACACTACAACAGACCTCAAAAGAGTTAGAAGAGAAGAATTCCTTTGCATTTTATTGTAGCATTTCTTTTTTGTTTCTAACACGGAGCTTTGCAACTATTTTTTTGGTGCCATACTTCAATTTTTTCCAAGCCATTGGGCGACCCCACAGAGTTTCTGTGTTTTGTTAGAAAAAATGCCCCGTCAGTTGTAAGGTCCCGGTGTGTTTGACATACCCCCACTCCCCTCTACCTTAATGTTATTAAAAATGAATGCACCGAGGGCTCTCCTCTCATGTGCAGTGAGAGCAAATCCACTCTCTTCTCTCCTGGCCTACTCACTTTCTGGATATCCCCACCCCTTGCCCCGCTACCCAGTCGTGACGATATCCACATTCTATGAGTGGCGCATCTCGATGGACGATACTCACTTGAACAGCAGCGAGTTCAGAGCGTCGATTCCAGACTCTCAGACAATGACAGCATATGCACAAAAGGATGAGGAAAATGAGGATGAAAAAAGTAAGCAGCAACACTAAAATTTCGCGAATTGCCCAGTCAAACTTGTCTCTTTTCGATCCGCTGACTGCATTAACAACCTGGTGACAGAGAGAGAGAACATGATTTTAGTTCTTGTTTGTCCTATCTCCATTTTTTAAAAAACTGGAGATCTTTTAGTTTGTAGAAAAAGTGGAACAAATGTGCACTTAGACACTTGTCTAAAATGTATTGTGACACTTATCAAGCTGTTTCACAGTTCTGATTTACAAGAACTCTTTATCACAATACTAAAAGCGCAAACTTGCGTTTAAGGCCGAATTTCTCAGTTGTGCAAGAAGTGGAATTGGAACAAACAAGAACTAAAGTCGAGAGAAAGTTTCGGAAACTATGCCAAAGGCACATACAAAATGTATATTCTTCAAAAACTGTCAAATTCAATCAGTAACATGGCATTACCGGCGTATTGCCAAAGGTCTAGTTTTTGGATAAGGGCGTACCTCCCGAAACGTCCGTTCGTCAGGCAGAGCGACTCTACACGCCAAGAGATACGCCCAATGACTCTGAATACGCCACCAAGGCGGGCAGTGTTATTTGATATGATACATCGCCAAAGTCGGCTCGTCATACAGCCGAGAGGCGTCAGGGAAAAGATTCGGCAGTTGGACCAATGCGTTTTAACCAAAACCCAATAACAGCAATAAAAGATACTTCGAATTTTGCTAAAACGCCTTTAAGGGTAATAGTTTTATGGCATGTACATCTCAAGTAACATGTAAAAGAACGTAAAATACAACATGCAATTGTCAGCGATACGCCAGTTGGGCACAAAGGTGACGAAAAGTTGTTTGTTTCTCTTTGTTTTAAAATGGCCATTTAACACGAGGATAAAATTTTGTTTCGTGTTTGAATTTTCCTCATGTTTCATTAATCAGTCCTCAACTACAGGCAGTGAAGTTTTCGTCTTTTTAGATAATTATAAGGCCGAGTGCAAAATTTCGTCATAAAATTCTTTATAATAGTGATAGATCTAGTAATCATAGTTCTGTGTGAACCACAAGATTCATGAGCTCTGTCTATCTATCTATCTATCTATCTATCTATCTATCTATCTATCTATCTATCTATCTATCTATCTATCTATCTATCTATCTATCTATCTATCTATCTATCTATCCATCCATCCATCCATCCATCCATCCATCCATCCATCCATCCATCCATCCATCCATCCATCCATCCATCCATCCATCCATCCATCCATCCATCCATCCATCCATCCATCCATCCATCCATCCATCCATCCATCCATCCATCCATCCATCCATCCATCCATCCATCCATCCATCTATCTATCTATCTATCTATCTATCTATCTATCTATCTATCTATCTATCTATCTATCTATCTATCTATCTATCTACCTATCTAAGCCTATCTGTCTATCTATCAATCTATCTATCTATCTATCTATCTATCTACACTCGAGCCAAAAAGTTAAGCAACCTTCACTAACAAGATTTGTATTTCTTTAAATCAAGAATAATTTCATTACCAAATGGCATGTGCCTATTGCTTGACCTCTTAACTGTACACCTGAATAAACAAAACGCTATTCACTTGCAAAGCGTGCTGTGAGTAGATCTCACAATGACACATGTTGTAATTCAAAAAAACTAAAGTTTTGAAAACGGGTCTCTCATTGATTGTAAAAGCAACAAAACATGGCTAGACGGCGCAAGAGTGAAGCCGAGAGGTGGCAGATTGTAGGGGCTGTTGCTGCAGGTGGATCTTACACCTCCATCGCTGCCAGACTGGGCATCACCAAGGGGGAGATCAGCCGCCTTGTGGTCAAACACAGAGTGACGGGCGACGTCAAGGACCGACCGAGACTAGGGCGCCCTAAAGTTACAAACGTCAGGGAGGACAGGGCTATTGCTCAATATGCTGTACGGAACAGATTTGTGGCTGCAAGACTGATTAGGGACCGCCTACAAGGCGTCATTGGTCGAGTATCCATGCAGACAATCAACAACCGTCTGCTGGCTGCCCGGCTTCCCTCCCGCCGTCCACGCAAGAAGCCCGAACTGACTCCGCAACACCGCCAACACCGGCTGCGATATGCCAGAGATCATGTTAACTGGAATGTGAGGCGTCTCCGGCGACTAATGTGGACGGACGAGAAGCGATTTTGCCTCTACAAAAATGATGGCCGGGACCGGGTCCGACGCAGACGTGGAGAGGCATTTCAGGAGGATTGCCTCAGGCTGGTGCCAGCACAAGGTCGGTGGTCCATCATGGTGTGGGCAGGCTTCACCTACAACCACAAGATCGACCTGATTGTCATCCAGGGCACCATGACAGCCGCTAAGTACAGAGATAACGTCCTGCGTGACGTCATTCTCCCCTTCCAGCGAGCACACCCAGAAGAGGATTTCATTCTTGTTGATGACAATGCACCCGTTCATCGTGCAAGAGTCGTAACAGCATACAAACTGGCCAATGACATCACCACTATTGACTGGCCAGCTCGATCGCCTGACTTGAACGTCATCGAGCACACCTGGGACATGCTGCAGAGGGCTGTCAGGGCTCGGGAGCCAGCACCAAACACCTTAGCAGAGCTGGCTGATGCTGTCCGCGAGGAATGGACAAGGCTGGACCAGAACAAGCTGCGGCGGCTGGTGCGCAGCGTCCCCAACCGCTGCCGTGAGGTGATTCAGGCCAGGGGAGGGAGTACCCACTACTGAGGCCTGCTGTCGCAGTGGTATGCTTTCTCGTGAATTTGATCAAAAAGACAATTGATCAAACTTTCTGTCATCACACACATTTTGCCTTGGTTGTTTGTTTTGTTACAGTACAACTGTTTGATTTCAAACTTTATTTTGTGAACTCTTGCCATTCAATTATTGACTTTTGTATTTTTGTATAAAAGAAAATTTTGTTTAAGTCATTAAGCCCCATTTTTGGGGTGGGTAAAATGAAATTGAATGTGATTTCAGACTTACATAACAATAAATTGATTCCAATGAACGTGTTTGAATTAATTGAAAAATAAAGTTGTCAGTTCTGAGCATAACCCGGGGTTGCTTAACTTTTTGGCTCGAGTGTATCTATCTATCTATCTATCTATCTATCTATCTATCTATCTATCTATCTATCTATCTGTCTATCTGTCTATCTGTCTATCTGTCTATCTGTCTGTCTGTCTGTCTGTCTGTCTGTCTGTCTGTCTGTCTGTCTGTCTGTCTGTCTGTCTGTCTGTCTGTCTGTCTGTCTGTCTGTCTGTCTGTCTGTCTGTCTGTCTGTCTGTCTGTCTGTCTGTCTGTCTGTCTGTCTGTCTGTCTGTCTGTCTGTCTATATCTGTCTACACGTAATCTTTGTGTTTACAAAGTCATGATTTTTTTCCTTTTTCTTTAAACCTCGTAAATTTTCTACTTTACGACCTGAAAAATTTGAATTGCACAGAAGGATGCTGGTGTTTACGACAGTGTAGCAAACGCATTCCTTCAAATGACTTCTTAAAAAGGTATACAAAGGTCTCATCATGAATCAGTGAGACTTGGCGAGTTCCTTATGTATTCAAATTTAAGCAGGGAAATAGCATCATATTGAACGTATATGAAATAGTGCTGGCTTAACCTCAAAGGGAGCAAAAACAAACAAAACAAAACAAAATCTCTATATTTTATTGCCATCCCAACATTCTTAAAAGATTGTCTGAAACTAGAATAAACCCAATTGATAAATGCATAGGAGACTTGCGTGAGATTAGTAAGTTGAGTCTTAAGAAAATTAATTTCATAATTTCTGAAACTGTCATTTAGGCTATAGCGCTGAGCGGAAGAATGGCTACATTTCCACCATAATGAAATACTCCCGCTACAATTTTTTTTTTTTTGAAAAGGGGGGGAGGGGGGGGGGAGGGGGGGAGGAGGGTTGTTCTGCTATGTATTTATGACAGACTTAGCATTCCGTCTCTGTTATCAACAGTTTTGTCATAGTTATTACCGTCAATTGCGGTGACGACTTAACAACCTCCTCGGCTTTGTCGGTACTGTGACTGCTTACTTTGACGTCTTTGTCTTCCTTGTTGCACCGGGCACCACTATAGCCGGCCAGGCACTCGCACACAATGGCATTGTTGACCACCGAACAAACACCATGAGGCCCGCAGACCTTTTCGCTGCAAGGGTCCTCTTTCTCTTTTTTCACAGGTATCGTGCAATTTTTCCCTGTGATGGTTTTCAGTAATAAGATTACTCATCTAGCGCTACATTAATCATGCAAATCAGTACCTTAAATAAATGACTGATTTATTCGTCATAGGCTGCTGTTGTTATAAATACACGAAATATCATAAAAACCACAGAAAAACTGTGGGGTCGCAGCAGGGCTATAAGCAAAGTCAAAATTGGGCAAAAAGAAAAGGTTGTATGTTGCGAAGCCCCGCGTGAGAAATAAAACCCAAACAGTACAAAGCAAACTAAAGAGAAGACAGAAAATGCATAAATTTTCGGCTTTCGCCTTTGTCAAGTGAAAAAAAACAAAAAAACGAACAATAAAAGACTTCAACAGGAACGAAGTGAAACAGTTTACTTAGCTGCGAGTTCTTGCTTCTTTAGCAGCACCAAAGCACGTCCGTCCGCCAAAAGCATGGAAGCAGGAAGTGACTATATGGCGCCTTCATCTTGGTTACTAACCAATTGCGTCACTTCCTGCTTCCATGCTTTTGGCGGACGGACGTGCTTTGGTGCTGCTAAAGAAGCAAGAACTCGCAGCTAAGTAAACTGTTTCACTTCGTTCCTGTTGAAGTCTTTTATTGTTCGTTTTTTTTTTTTTTTTTCACTTGACAAAGGCGAAAGCCGAAAATTTATGCATTTTCTGTCTTCTCTTTAGTTTGCTTTGTACTGTTTGGGTTTTATTTCTCACGCGGGGCTTCGCAACATACAACCTTTTCTTTTTGCCCAATTTTGACTTTGTTATAAATACGTACGGTCCTCAAGCGTTTTGTGCTTGGGGGGGGGGGGGGGGCGGGGGTACGTATAGTATCCACCCGTAACCCTGTCCTTATCCCCAACCCTAAATCTGATCAAATCTCTAGGCCTGCCCGTCCAGCCTTTCAACAAAACAAAACAAAAAAAACCAAACAAAACAGGAGGAATACAAAAAGAAAGAATAATTAATTAAGGCAGTTGTTAGCAGCTCTTCGGTAGGAGCTCTCTGGCTCTGGAGTCACAAAAGGCTTCAAAATAGGTACCCCTAGCATAGCGAAAAAAACTTGGGGGATGTGCGTACTTGTAACAACATCCTCCGACATAATTATTATTTTTATGGTTCAGTCATGAAATTAAATCATAGAATACATTCAGTTAATCGAGACTTCGGTGAGAGGGCTTCATAATGTACGAAATACCTGCCCCTCCACCGCCTGTCCCCCCCCCCCCCCCATTTTCTAAAATATGGTAACAATGTAACATAATTGTTTATTAACTTGCCATCATACTGAAGATGGATCCAGTAAGTATAATTTTAGAATGAAATGACGCGGATGAAATACCTCTCTCTGTGTCTCTTTCTCGTCATTCGCCCTTTATCATATTATTATGTGCTTTGTTTTGTGGAATTCCATTCTCGGCAAGCTAAGACAGTGCTTCTAATTTAAAATGAGAAGTTTGCTTAATATAATATTAATAACTTGGCTTTGAAATCGCCCCTGGAAGCGAAACCGGCCGGTTTCGTGTCTTACTTTCTATGCAAATGCCTTGTGTGAAGCACTGTCTTAGCCTGCCGAGAATGGACGGGGCCTATGGCGCGCCATGAACGCTCTTATAAGAGGCACCAAGTAAGGACTGTCCTGTCTTATCGCAACTAATGATATTCTTTATTCGAACTGAAGCTTTTTTTTTCCACTCTGGGACCTAGAATATGAATAATTTTCCGCAAAAAAGTTAGTTGCAAAATTTGAGTCTTTTTTTTAGTTTTAGTTTGGGTTTTATGGCGCGACAGCAAGATGAAGGCCGCTCTGCGCCTTTCGCGGTATATATGGATCCTTTATTTATGTTTGGTATCCAGTGCTTCATCAATTTAAGTTTCACATACAGATTTAAATAGCTCCGTACAAATTTTACAAATTGTCAAAAGCTGTTTTTGCGTAGATCTGAAAACAGTTTTGTAAATGTGTATAAAAGTATTTAAATCATGCCTACCTCTGTAATCTTCTGAACAAACACAATGATAACGCTCTCCCTTGGATGTACAGACACCGCCATTTTGACACGGCTCCGCCGAACACGGATCATATTTCCTACTGCAAGTAAGTCCCCTGTACCCTTCCTGACAGATACACCTGAACTGTGAGGTGGGTAGATAGATAGATAGATAGATAGATAGATAGATAGATAGATAGATAGATAGATGGATAGATAGATAGATAGATAGATAGATAGATAGATAGATAGATAGATAGATAGATAGATAGATAGATAGATAGAAAGATAGATACATACATAGATACATAGATAGATAGATAGATAGATTAATGGATGGATGGATGGATGGATGGATGGATGGATGGATGGATGGATGGATGGATGGATGGATGGATGGATGATAAACAGGTAGACAGCACAGAGAGACAGATGGACGGACATACAAATGGACAGATAGACAGATAGACGGATGGATGGATGGATGGGTGGATGGATGGACGGACAGGTGGATGGATGGATGGATGGGTGGATGGATGGTACTGGCTGGCTGGATGGATGGATGCATGGATAGAAGAGTGGATGGTTAAATTGAAAAAAAAAAAAAAAAAAGGCATAACTTACTAATTTTGGACCATCGGGATAACTAAGGTCAATACACTGCCCACCATTGTGACATGGTGTACTGTCACAAGCCCCTCTCCCTTCTGTCTCCCCATATGCAACCTGCTGGTTGAGCAAAGCGATGACAGCTTGCAGCAGAGCTAAGGCCACATCCATTGAGGACCTGTTGGGCAAAGACATAATGGCGGAAGATCATGAACTGGACGTGGAAACGGTTGTGAAACCAGGACCATCCATTGGCAAATTTTGATCCTCCCCCCCCCCCCTTTCTGTTTATGTGCTTCTATTTCACTTTTCATAAGCTTGACATCAAACTCCCCCCGAGAAAAAAAAAAAATCATTGTACGAGTCTTCGGCCATTTAAATGATGAATGAACATTCACGACAAAGCCTTGATATTGTGAGGTAAAGATAGTGGTGTATGCAGAAAATGTACTGTTTAAACCTGATTTGGCTGTTCTACTACCAATCGCCAATGCCATTTTACGTTGTTGTTTTTTTTTGTTTTTTTCATAATGGATTTTTACAATCAGTAAAAGATATGAAAATCACAATTTGAAATTGTTTGGATGTGATCAACAGATATTTATGTCAAGGAGACAATAATTCTTTTTAAGTTAAAGTGGCTTTCAAGAGGACAGAATAGATTAATCAGAAGTTTTAATCAAATGTGATCGGATCTGGCGAACTCGGGCTTAAGGTGAAATTTTTATACCTCAAAAAAAAAAAAAAATCAAAATAATTTATTTCTACGATTTCAAGCAAAATATTTTAACTGAATGCAGAAAAATGGCCCATCTTTTATATTATAAGCAGATTTCCATAGAAAATGCTTCCTTCTTTGGCGAATTTGGTCTTCTACATTAAACCCGATTTCGTCAGATCCATTCACAAATATGAAAATCAGGGCTTGAAATTTTTGGAGTGTATTATATACAGTTAATTGTGTCAAGTGACAATCTTTTTTACTTTTTTTTTTAAAGTGGTTTTCACGTGGACAGATTACATTTAATCAGTGGTCTTTATCAAATTTCTTCAATACTTTGAATCACGAAGGCACATTAATTTCGAGACTTTCTTACTGACCACGCACATGCAAAACTCGATTCATTCAACTAAGAGTTTTTAGTTAGGATTTCATTTCTCGATTCTGCACCTTGCTTGCTTTTCTCATGAGAAGTCTTAGCCTTTAAACAAGTAAGGTGCTTACAAGGCAACACAATGGGATAAGCTGTTCAAATGAGGAAAAAAAATGTATATAAAAATACGTTTATGTGAATTAGAAAAATGTGTCAGTCAAAATATTAATAACATAAAACTTTTGGGGGAAGAGTTCAATCCAGTCATTTTCTAATCCTAAACCTATCCCTAAGGTTTGACTTCATGCCTGATCCTAAACCCAATCTTATCCCTAACCCTAGCCCTTACCCCAGGGGCTGTCTTAACAGCATTATGGGCAACTTGACAAAGCAATAGGGATTTACCTCCTTGTTTCAAAACCAGTGTAAATTTGCATGCATGGAACCCCCTAAACCCTTAGGGCCCTAGCCAACTGCCCAATGCGCTCTCGAGTTAAGACGGCTCTGCCCTACCCTTTTAACCAGAAAACAAAAGAAAATGGATACACACTGTAAAGAATTTAAGAGTTCAAAGTGCATTAAAAAAAAAAATCTCTCACTGTGTCTAAAAATCAGTGCACCAAGAAGCGAAATATCATTACAAACCCATTTTAATTGTTATGGATAAGTTTAGGGTCAAAGATGTCAGTATGTTTATTCTAATGATATTATTATTGTTAACGCCTTCACTGATGGTTATTGACCTTGTGTTGTAGCATTCGGGTGTGGAATTTGCTCCTCAGAGAGTTTCTGAGATCACAGCAGCAAATTTCGATCTGGAATTTTTTTTTTACACGAACGAGAGTGGGGTGATACACAATTCTATTAAGGCCTAAACTGGTCTCCATTGCTTTCCTCGTCGTCCGCCATGTTGTGTGCGGGTAACCATGATACGTTCATTGAAAATGAGGGAAGTGGAGTGCTCTGCTGTGCTGGAGTTTGACGCATCCAGTTTAAGCGCGAAGTGGAAAGAACCACAAGAGACAAAAATGCTAACAAAAATATAGACTTTTATTTTAGAACAAGAGCGCCCGCTCTAATTTCAAAGGCAGATACGATACGCCAATAAGATGCATAGGATAATAAACATAATGATGTGCCCATAAATATGTAACCCATATGAAGTCACAGTGATGTTTTTGAATTGTTAGCCTTTCGGATGGGAAGATGACTACAACTTCAATATCCCTAACGTCCAGCTGCGAGTGCGCGGGAAGATGGCTAATCAGGCTTATCCTCGCCATGGTTGTCTGTTACAGTGAGGGCGCGGAAATGCTGGAGACTGATTGGGCTGGGTGGTGGTACTTGCTCTGCTTTTCCCCTGCTGCTTCTTCAGCACAACGACCTCCCTACGTTGCTTCTCATATCGTTTGCGCTTTCTCAATTTTCTGGGGAAAAAAACCTGGAGATTTTGTAGGATGTAGAAGAGGTACAACAAAATTTAAAGTACACGCTGACTTGTTTAACATGCGTTGTGGCGTTATGGGACTAAATAGACTTATATAGCTGGTTCACAGTTCAGATCGTATTCCAACTCCTTGTCATAATGATAAAGTTGAAAACTCTTAACGACGAGATATCTCAGTTGGGCAAAACGTGGAGTTGGAACAAACAAGAACTGAGGTCACGATATGCCGATATCCGCGTCTTGATTTAGAGCTTGCCATGCTGAATGGTCTAAGACAGATTTTTGCTAAGTATTAGGGTTGATGCCGCAATTCTTCAGAAACTCACAGAAAAGCGGAGTCTTCTTAAGAACTGCAGAGGTATTAGGATTTATAGAAATACTGGGATTAGAATATGGAAGATGACAACAATTGCATAGTTAAGGCCTTTTAATCTGTTTGCTTGCTTTTAGTTGTTTCTGATCTTTAGAAGAATGATTCTTTCCGAAGTGCGGGGTAAGCATTTAGCATTTTAAGCGTCTTATAATGGGATATCATAAAGTATGTATGCTAGATTTTGGCCATCCCTTCTCTCCTCCCAACGTACGCTTTTCAGGAGCTTGACCGACTAGTTGGGCCGTGACGTCACGACAGCGACTTTCAATGAAACCCCTCACACCAGCCAAACTGGTGGGATCGCACTGAAACTCAATGTCGTGAGAACATCGGCCGATCAAAAATCGGCTGGTGCGAGCCCAAGTTAATGGTTCAGCTATCTGGCTTTTCGATTCTTCAAGTACCGTTCTTTGCCCAACATACAAGTCGTTTCCAGACATTGTCTGAATCGTGAGTCAATAGCGGGTATGGCCTTGTAATCGGACACCTCAGCCCCACGGCCATGTTATGACCAAGGCGTAAGATACGTTACGTATTCACTTTGGTTTCTACGTTAGCAGCACAGTTAGCCGGGCATAGTACTGCTCGTGGAAACCCAGGAGGTGATAATAAGGAAATCAGGGGAGAAAATTCTGCGACTCCTGCAGTTCTGGTCCGGTTATCACCCTTTAAATTGGTGGCCGCTAATTACATTACTGGTCGTTGTAGCCAGGCCCACTCCCTGCCCTTCTCAACCTTTACTCATGCACGCGCCCTGTGAAGTAACGTACGGCGTAGTAAGACAACTCCGTCTCGGTTTAATTTTCTAGAGCTCACGTGGTATCTTTGAATTCAGTCGTAATTTACCGTCCATCTGCTAATCCTCTGTGTACTTTCTCCACTCAAACTCCTTTTGCTCTGGACAGAGGCGTAACCAGGGTTGATGGCGTACACAGTAAGAAAAAAATGACGACGGTATTGTAACAAAATCTAGCTGAATTCTTATGCAGAAATATTTGACCCTGATTATGCACCCATGACAAATAATGATTAAAAAAAATAAATGGTGCAGGTGTTGAGCTCTTTATTCTAGGAGGTTTCGCTGCCCTTGGCATTTACACCTCACTTTTCTTGGTTTTATTTTTCTTTGCTGTGGAAAGAATTGGATTTTTGCTAGGGCAGCGGCCCGTTCGGCCTACTCTTCTCGATTTCCAACTGCCAAAGTCTCTTGAACGTGCTCAACGTGCGCCCGGGCCCTCCGAATTTTTTCGTCCTTATCCGAGAAGACTAGGTGCACGGTCCTACCTACCAAAGGATCAGGAACAGGAAAATATGAGAAAAATCCCCAAATTCTAAAATGCTTACAGGGATCGGGATTCGAACTCAGTACCTCAGGCATGGGAAGCGAACACCTTGCCTCTAAACCACCGTGTTCCCTAAAAAAAAAAAAAAGGCGCACATTGAAACCGGAGCCTTTTAAAATTGTCAGAGATTTTTTTCTTTTTCACAGAACTATTTAACCCAGTCTCGAAACTAATGATTAAAAAAAAACGTAGACGAAAAAAATGCCTTTTGTGCTGTATGCCATTTTGACTAAATACCTGCACAAGAATCTTAATTCAGATTTGGAGCCCAATGCACACTCCCGTCCCACAATCTGCCCCATGTTGGTCACGCCACTAGTTCTGGAGATTTTCCACCCTTTTCTTTTTGTTCACATCCATTGAATTATCTGCTTTTGAATATGCTTTTTTTAAATCATTATTTTTATTTTTATTACTTTATTTTTCTCTCATTTCCATCGGCTGTTGCAACATACAACATGAATCATGTCCTTCTTCAGCCCAGCTGAAAACCCTGACAAAAAAAGGGTTAATCACAGAACACAAGATTTATAATATTCATGTTTTCTCCCTGGCCCAACCAACGCATGGAGTAAATTTTACCCCGGCTTGTAAATAATAAGACGGAGAGACAGTGGCGTGTGGCTGTGGAGAACACAGGAGAGGTGAGGCAGGTAGCCGTGGTGATAGAGACTGATATGACACTAATAAGGTTCAATAAAGCAATCTGGATCATTAGCCGGGACGTGGCCAATGCTTGTTGGCTTACCGGCCGGCGGGTTCTTTTTATTTCCTCTGTTTCTCTTTGGAAGCTTCACTATCGATAACAGTACCGGTCACAGCATGATCATGCTCAGCTAGCTAATCGTCCACCGAAGCATCTGGGTCGTTTGAACTAAAAGTGTTCGATTGATTCCTGTATTAGGAAATGAGCGTAGCTTTAATTTCAGAAAGATGTGATTTGACATGGAAAAAAACAGACATTTTGTGTGAAAAAGACTTGTTTAAATGTGAATATTCAGGTCTTAAAATTTGTAGTGCAATCTCAAGCTCTCTTGATAGGATGTTGATTTTTAATCAAATGAACTAATTTGAGGTGGATAATTCTTTAGCAGGTAAATTTGGCTTCACTATAAAAACTTTACATTTCTATAGAGATTTTCACCTCGAACTATCTAAAGCTATCGACTGCCCAGGTATTCTTCGTGGAAATCAGTGATTTGTTTAATTAGTCAGTTCTTATCCTTGGGGGAAACACAAATACTCTTAAGATTATCATTTTCGTCACCAATTTGTTTAGTTTATGGATACAATTTTATATTCTTATCTCGGTGTGTCAAAAAATGGCATCAAAATGACGCTGGAGATATGATCAAAAAGCTCCATTTAATTTCGAAATGGAATTATCAGACGGTGAATGGATATCTAACTAACTAAAAAAAAAATAAAAAAATCAGTCTGAATAATTGGCGGAAAAATCAATAGAATTAGATAAATAAACAATGAATATTTAACGAACAAAATAAAGAAGTAAATCAATAAATAATGAACAGGTTAATAAATAAAGAGATAAAAAAGAAAAAAAACAAACAAATAGACAAAACGTCCAATAAATTAATAAATGTATAAAATGAAATAATAAATCAAATTATAGATAAACAAATGAATGAACAAATAAATAAGTAAATAAATCAATGTACCTCCTATGACTAATAAAACTTATAATATCGAAACTATGAACGTGTGAATTACAAAATACTGCAGGCTATAACAAATCAATGACAAAGGCTGGTCACGATTTGGTCCAGAAAGTTTATAACCGGGCAACAGTCTGTTGTTGTTTATTTACTATTCGTGGCTACTTCATGACATGTGCGGTCGGCTATAATGAATGAGAAAACGCGGACTAACCTCTGTGTCTGTTATCACCGTGGACAGAGAAATTGTACGGCAGGTGACCACTAACTTAAAGGAAAAAGATTTTCACCTCTGGACAATAAGTTTTCTGTTCAAATCCTTACAGTTTTGTTGCTACAACGCCCATAAACGTGATTATCCTGCACTTTGATATTATATATAGGTTGAAATACTGAACTGTTTTCTACAATTAGTCACGAACATTTGATTTATTTATTTACTCATTTATTTATTATTAATACATTATGTATTTGATTATCTATTTATTTAAGCAATTATTATTAATTTGCATATTTACTATATTATGTTTAATTGTTTACCTCAAGTAAGTTTTAAATGTTTTTTAAAATCATTATTAATATTTATTCCTGTGTTTAGGTTGAAATTATATTTCTGATACCTTATTTTACTATGTCACTAATTAATTTATTATTATATTTCTTTTTCAAAGTTAGACCTGTATTGTTATTTTTCTGTTAGCGTTTGTAACAAACATGTTTCATAACGCCAATTTTGAATGATAAAGCCTCCATATGGGTTTGTTGATTTAATAAAATATCATTATTATAATATAAGGTAAGATAGCCACAGATTAAATTCTTTTAGTACAATTCCAGGTCAAAAATTTTAACAATTTGTTGAAAAGTGAGACAGGACGAATAACAGTTTACATTTTTCTTTACTAGCTAGCCAGTCCTTGCAAGAAAATCTTGCAGACTCTTTGAACTTAAAGATGGAATGTTTTTTTTGCAAAACAGGGATAGGAAAATGTAATGTAAAGCTATAGAACATGTCGTGGAAAAGATACGGCTCAACTTCGTAGACTGTCCCCGCTGAGTATAATACGAATGCGTTCTAACGGTTTCATGTGTCCACCACAAACTATTATTGTTTTCAAGAAATGTAGGTGAAAACCACGCGTTTCTATGTTTCGTGGTTATCTCAAGGTTCTCAGAGTTAAGTTGTTGCAACTTGTCCTTACTTGTACAGATAAAGGACAAGTATCACAAGAATTGATTTTCACATCATTTTTCTCGTGGAAGTGCTCTGTAAACTATTACATTAAATCTTTGCAAAAATGAAAATAATGATAAACATGAACTGATCATTAAGGCTTAGACATCCAGAGAGAAAAATGGATTGAGACATTATTTCAGAAGTACCAACGACCTACGTAATCTACCAATGAGGAACAGACATGACTAAAAGCAATGTAAAACGTGGAATGTTACAGGACCTTTACTTTGTCTTTTCCGCCCATTCTGTTCCACGAAAATGGTCGGAACGTCCCGTGATAAAACTGCACACGGCATGATGTGAACTAGAAAACAGCGCTGACTGATAGCGCTATTACCTTTGTGGTTGTTGCTGTTATTTCTTGCGACTGCTGTTTTCCATGAGGATGTTGATGCTGCAGTCGGGCAACTGCATCAGGATTTTTGTTGCCGTCGTCGTCATTCTGGGCTTGAGTCCTGGTGCCGCATCGAAGGAAGGGTAAGTACATTCTCACTGACGCTTTTTTTCGTGTTAGAGACATTCAGAGGAACCCATTTTTGGGGTGTGACACGCAGAATCTACTTCTTAATTGAAAAACTCAACAATGTACAGCGGCTGCGTGAGACCTTTTGTCTGGCTTATTTTCTATTGACAAAAAATGTCACTGGATAAGATTATAAGACTGCTAAAAACAACTCTGCAAGATTACTTCTAAAGGACATAGAAACGGCACTACCACTTCTGAAGTCCTTGCACTGGCTACCAGTTTGAAAAAGCCTAATTTGTAAAGGTGGGTCATATTATATCGCAGCTGTGTATACACCAAGACACCATCCTACATTATCGAATACACACAAACATTATGTTCCATTATGCCAACTACAATCTTCAACCGATATTACAAAATTAGAAGTTCCAACTATGTCTCTCAGATCACTTCTCGGTGAACGATCATTTACTTTTTGTGGACGCAAACCTGGAATTGGCTGCCTTAAAACCCAAGAGATATACAAATCACTGAAATGTTTAAGAAAGGCCTAAAAACATATCTCTCTAATTGATGAAATCTAACCACTGCTATTTCTGGCCCTTGTACCATATTTAGTATATTCTTTTTATTGGTGAATTGAATGCGACTTGAAGAATGATTGTAAGGAGCTCACAGGATGAAACGCTGTATAAATGTTAATTATCATTATTTTAGAATTATTCTGACACATATATCACAGAAATTAACCCCATACTTAATTGTTCTGACATGGACTTCTTTTAAGAGGTTACTTCGGGTTGTGAATCTCTGTGCTATAGCTTGTTTACTTCATACCTAAATCCGGCTCTGATTCCACGTTATAGCACTTGGAAGATATACTTGGTGATTTCTTCTGCAGGTTGATAGCAATCAATAAAATCAACACAGACATAGCAGTTTGCAAGGCGCGGATGTTCAGCTGGTGCATTTATCATACAATGTTTAATTTCTAATGTGTTTGTCTCCGTCACACAGTTAGCTTGAGACTATCCGGATAAATAGCAAATGAAGAAGTAACTTTAATACGCCAGAATAACGTTATTCATTGTTCGTGACTTGCATAATATTTTGAATAAATGTATTTATTTTATTGTGTAATTCTCTGTTTTCTTATTCAGAAACATGAGAGCTTTTTCTATTTCATATGAAAGACCATCTTTATAATTCATTAATTCCAAAGGTGATATGCATTGCTACGACACTTACAATTAATGTTAACATCGGTAATCGAAAAAAAAAAAAACAAGTGAAGAGGAAAAGAAAAGGCTACTTGGGGTCATGACTTCATAGGCGAGTTAGTCCCTTATATCCATGTTTTTATGTTTAATTAAACAACAACGAAATAAAACTAACAGTAATATATAAGTTGAATATTCTCTTTTCACTTGACCTTTTTCCGCTTGGCGTTTTTTCCGACGTCTTAATATTTAAATCAAGTATCATGTCATCGGGATATACTTATGTTTCCCCAAAGAGGCTAAGGATACCAAATAATCTCAAGCCAAATTCGGCTATGCCCAGCTTCTTTACGACCCGTGGCTAATGGCTGGTTAGCCCCGGCAACCTCTCACGACCTCTTTCATGCATGGTAATATCGCACGTTACCAAATAACGGGAACCTGACCTCAAGCTGCAGGTGACTAAAAATTAAGTCACCCATTTGATGTCATGTCACTATTAATTTCTTCCTGTTTTTCCTCTACTTTCGCTTCATTAACCATCTTTGCTTTGCTTCCCTGTGGCCAGTAACGGGTTTAGACTTGGTGAGATATCAACATAGAACTTGGAGGTCCACCATTAAAATTTACACCGGAAGGTCTCACCCGAGACACAAAATGCCGAGACGGATCACTCCTTCTTTTACTGTATGTCCACAACTTGTGGGCGTATAAGCACTGTGGGTCCTACTCACAGAGATCTGTGGTATTAGTCTTTTTCTTTCAATTATGAAGGGGGTGTGGTGCGAATTGTTGCATTATTGACATGGATGATACGCGCGCAAGTCGTCGGACGGAATTTGGCTAATTGAACCGTCTCTGTATCCTGTGTCTCGGGTCTGACGAAGATGCCTACCGAAACAGGACATCCGCACAGAACATAGAAAATTTAAGAGTGAGACATGTTAAGTGCATGTTTAATGGACTTAATCTATTACTTAAATTAATTACATGAAATAAAATTAATAACATTTTACTGCCTCTGTGACATGATTCCCCAATTGGCCTCTTTCACCCAGGTCACCAGAACTGTAAGGGGGCCGTCTATCAATGTTCCGCCACCATTTTGTGTGTGGATATTTACTCAGAGAAGGAATGGGTCCTGTATCTCGGATATTATATTCTGTTGTCCATCTCTTCGCCTTCCAGATTATCCATAAACGCTCACAATAGATACCACATGGAAAAATACGCAATCGCTCTCCTCGGCGAATAGAAATCGATTGTAAATCAACACTATAAAATAACTTTTCCTTAATAATAATAATACACAGGATTTATAAAGCTCTTCGTCCCGTTAACAATCAGGCTCTAGGCGCTTTACAACATTTGCATCATATAAATCACACATACAATTCACAGGCATACTAAAAAACAACAACAACAACAAAAACTTGGATGGATATTCAGAGAATACAAAGATGTCTCTTCAGTTGATATTTGAAAGTCATAAAGTTTTCAGTCTCTCTCAAAGTCAGAGACAGAGAATTCCAAATCTAAGGCTCCTGAAAAGGAAAAAGATTTTTCACCCATGGTCTTAAGGGACATCTTAGGAATTTTAAACTTTTTAGTACCTGTAGATGGTCTAAGATATTGTGATGGTACGTAGGGAGTCAAAAGATCAGTTAAGTAAGTTGGTGCGTTTTTTTGTACATACATTTGTGACACAGGGTCTATATTATAATATCCCGTGTATGGTGTCCAACAAATCGACCTCGCGTCAGGAATATCGCACTCGAATTAGCCTATCCCATTGCCGCCACAAAGCTCTTAAATGTGTTTAATTAGTCCGGACAAGGAGCAGATGGTACCGATAAAGATGGCTACAGAGATCGATACGGCGCTGAATGGAAACTGATCAGCTTTGCCAGAATGCAGGGGATATGCTGATTAAACAAAGTTGATGACCGATAGACGAAGACCTGTTGAAATGTGAATGAAGTGGTCAAAGACCCATTTGAGGGCCAGTTCCCGCAACTTTTGACCCCGAGATTGGGGGGGGGGGTGTTCACCCAAGAACAGGTGGAGGGAGGTTACTCCCAAAAAGAGGGGCTGGGGGCGGGAGGGATTTTCCTTCCGAGGGATGACACAAATTATTATTAGTGGAACTAGGGGCGATGTGACATTATAGAAGAGTCCCCATAACGCATGAGATAGTTTGAAACACAGTTTGAACGTTTTTCATAAAACGGAGATTCATCCATTCACTCATGTTATCTCCCGTATAAATTAGAAACATATTGATTTAGACAGAAAAGTCGAAAACGAATGAAAAAAGTAGAAAGTATGTACTAAAATTTTAAACAGAGAAATGATTGAGGGGGTGAGAGGGTTCTGCAGTGGAGGGGTCTTTTTTGTAATATTATCAAAGGGCAGGGGAGCGTTTATAAGAGACACAGAAACACAGAGAGAGAGGCAGAGAGAGAGAAAGAGAAAGAGGGAGAGAGTCTGCACTTCAACAGACACGGATTGACTGTGAGAGACAGACTAACAGATGGTGTGAGAGAGAAGCACACACCACACAGATAGGAAGTGAAAGAGAGGGGGGTCACTATTATTATTACGGTTGTCACAAATCCCAGACTGGGAGATGTAATAAGTATGACAGGACAACAATCACGAACAAACAAGTTTAACACTTAACAGAACAACCCATCAGACTCACACATTTATTAAACATAATTATACATATAATAGCGCAATTACATACATTATATTATTGAAATGACTGCCGTACAACGGCCTTATTCTCACACACACTCTCCCTCGGATCCACAACCCGGTAGTTACTCCTAAAGGCACTTCGGCCTCAGCCTCTCCCCTCAGGGTCTTAATAGTACATTAATGATTCACTGGCACCGCAGTCTCTCAATATCACCTTCCTATTGTCATACACCTTAGCACTCCCCTAGCACCTCGCCAGGGCAATAACCCATTATTATTTCCATAGCCATCAACATGGCAACAACATAATATCAGTTCACGAGCCTATCAACATGGCAACAATATAGTATCTCATTCACTCTCATATCTACGTCCCTGTCCGTGGCCTGACTGCCACGACTTTATGTGCCTCTACTGTCCTACACTGACAGCCTCACTTCTGGCCTATGTGTGGCCTCCGGCCCTATGCTGGCCTATCCCCTGTGCTCATCGAGGTGGCTCTGCGGCCCGTCCCCGACACCTACAAGAATAACATTACATTGGTATAATATCCTACCGTTTCTATTCACTCCACCTCTCCTTACAACCCCTGAAACGTACACACACTAGTTCACCTTTCACTCACCACACCTCTTACGGTAACACACTTCCATCGGAGTACACACTACTCACTCGCGCTACAAATCCATGAACTCACTTTCATCTATCGCTCGTGGCGCACATTGCTATATCCAATATCAAGGACTTCCACATTCCTCACATATACTTATTCACATCATGGTAATAGACGAATATAATATAATACATCAATCATAATAATCAATCAACGTTCTACATACCAGTCATAACTGGAAAGACTCTCACTAGTCTTCTCGACTGCTTCCCCTTTATGTCCGCCCGATGGGCTTTTATTCACAGGTCCGATCCCTAGGACCTTCTAACTTGCAGTGATAGTAATACCGCGCTTTCGCCTCCTTCAGACCCCGCCCCCACTACTACTCACAACAGCACGCTTAACTTGCTGTCTACTGTGAGCCTTTCTTACTCTACACCCGCTCTGTAGCAATCCCCTTAATTGCACTCACTCCACTCGTGACAACGGTCATTATTATTATTATTATTAGTATTATCATTATTGTTATTATTCGGCTTGCGACCTTTCGAAAACGCCTTCGTCACCTCAGGTTGAAAAATCCTGCACTATCCACTCCCCCACCCAACTTCTTCTGTGATCCCCTTCCCACTCCAAAAAAACCCCCCAAAACCCTTATTTCTAAGTGGAGAGCAATCAAATCGGAAAGGAAGAAGAAAGAAAAACTAAGACCAAGACAAAAAAAAAAAGTACTTGTTGAACTACTTGTATCCTTATCGCCATTTGCGATCTGTTTCATCGTTTTTGGTCATCTAATTTTCTACCGGAACCGATAACATCAGACTTGCTGGAGAACTTACGATAAATCTTTGTCAGCTGGAAGAAGCAGGGCAAATGGAACTACCTGAAGGTGAGGGAAGGTTTCACGGATTTGGACGTCAGAAATAAATCAGTTTAATTATTGGCTGTTCGTTGGTGTTTCAGGATTTATTACAAGTCAAGGTTTGGAAAACTTTCAAAATAGAGGCTGTGTGATATTTCTGTTCCTCCAGTGGAATTATGTAAATCTCACTGGAGATTGTAGACACTGTCAGTCTGCTCAAATTGGTGTGATGAAATCGGATTTAATCTCATAGAGTGACGTATGATTTATTCTTGTTTACAAACTGTAAATTCCCACAAAGACATATCGCCAGACAAAACTATGTTGTATGGCAAATTAGTTTGAGTTTGGTTTTTAAGGCGTGCCTGTTATGGTCTTTCTTGCGTACCCTGTTTATGTTTGGTATTCAGAGCTTGATCAATTTTAAGTTCCACAAGTAGAAGTAAATAGTTCCTTAACAACATTATGTCATAAGCAAAATTCTCAAAAATTGTTTTGTATAGATCTGAACAGAATTTTGTAAACGTGTATAATGGTTTCAAAATCAAGTTGTACGTTTTAGCCTATTTCAGAAAGGACAAGACACGTTGTGGGGTCCATGTCAAAAAAGAATTCTTTCAGGGATCTGCAGGCAGAGTGCCTTCCTCGGATATGCATGAAATCCACCATAATCCAAATCCTAACTCGACTACTTTCTCAAAATATTCACTGAACAAGAAAGAGACAATTCGGTTATATGACGCAAGTGGTCACTCCAAATTTTTAAGCTGGTGGCTCATTGGGTCACAATGTTTTGTCTAGGTTTTAGTGTGGGATGTGGACAATTGATAAGAAACTCCTCAGGTGGATCGAGGCAGATGACGCTCTTCAGAGGAAGAGTGGAGTCTTTCATTAGATGTTTCGGCCTTTAACTTCCTGACCTTCTAGAACTCCGGCCACACCGAGTTCACGACTCTCGGTGTTCGTGCCCACCTTTTTTTTTTTTATCGTCCCCAGGCTCTTCTTTGGATTTGAACCCGTACCTCTGGTTTCTGTTTTTTGTGCAGGTGTCTTATCCATTTTGCTAAAACTGCCACTGGTTATATGGTATAACTATGGAATTAATAAGGTACTTTGCGCGCTTGCCAAACCGAAACAATTGTGTCTCATTAGTCTTGAATCAGCTGGCGGAAAGAAAGACCTCGATCACTGGGGAGACCGGAAGAAGTTTGTATCAATAGTTCTGGAACGTCAAAACTGTTTTGTGTCATCTGACGGACAGAGAGACGTCGCGCACTAAAGAGCACGGAACAAATCTGTCTCACTAGACAAGCTGCAGCCAGAGAGTATAGATGTATCGAGAAATCTCACTTCCGCCAAATCGAGAAACTAGGTCGCGGCGGAAAACAAGAAATTCAAGAACTGAAAGAGACCTCCTTCACCAAAGATAATGTACATATCTGTTTACTGTGGTTTGTCCATATTTTTGGGCTGATTGAAACTATTTAGAACCGTTTGTAAGCTCTTACGCTCCGTGGAAATGCAGAAACGGGTATTGTTTACCGCAGCGACCTACTTTCTGCTCCATGCTAACAGTAGTTTCGCGGCGCCTCTCGTGTCTCGAAGTGCAAATCGACCAATAGTGAAACCTCTTTGTACATACATACATACTCTCTGGTATATCAAATCTGTCCTGGGTCAGCTCGCGGAAAGAGAGACTTCAAACACTGAGTCCAAACAGACGCAAATCAGACTTGACTCAGTGCGCCATCAGCTTTAACAATGTTTTGAGAATGTTTAGGTCTTTATTTTAAGAGGTTTCGCTGCTCTAGGCATCTACACCTCACTTTTCTTGGTTTTCTTGTTCTCGTTCTTGTTTCTGTGTGTTTTTGTGGTAGGGATTAGACTATTTTTTAGAATTTTGCCCCTGGCAGCGGCCTAGATCAACCTGCTCTTTTCGACTTTCAACTGTGAAGGTATCTTTAACGTGAGCAACTTGCACACGGGCCCTCCAAGTTTTTAGTCCTTATGCGAGAAGTCTAGGTGCTCGATCCTACCTACCATACTAAGATCAGGGACAGGAATCTTTTCCCTCGAAAAAACAATCCAACATGCTTGCACCGACAGGGGATCGAACCATGTGCCTTTGGCACGAGAGGCGAGTACCTTGCCGCTAGACCAACGTGTCCCCAATGTCTTGAGAAATGGAAAGTACAGGTTATAACTTTGTACAAAAGAGGTCTAAGTCTATTAGCCACTACTTTGTACCTACATCTGTGATGTACTGATTTATAATGACACGGATAAGTAAAACCGAGGTCGTTTAAAGGAATCTCATAATTACTATTAAGTAACTCATTAGTTCCTAGTGGAGCAGTGTTGTGGGGGAAGTCGACAGGCCATTTTAAAAAGCAGACAAAGTGCGGATTTGAAACAGCCGTTAAAAGGCCATTATTTTACACTGTGAATGTCCATGAATCTATTTCCTTTTGTTTTTTATTTATTGAATAAATTTGTGTGTGTATGACAGAGAAGGAGAGAAAAAAAAAGATTGGGTAAGAGAGAGAGAGAGAGAGAGAGAGAGAGAGAGAGAGAGAGAGAGAGAGAGAGAGAGAGAGAGAGAGAGAGAGAGAGAGACAGAGAGAGAGAGAGAGAGAGAGAGAGAGAGAGAGAGAGACAGAGAGAGAGAGAGAGGGAGAGAGAGAAAGACCGCCGTAAATGTTGTAAAACCCCCAGAGTCTGGTTGTTTACGGAATGGACAGTTCTGCAAATGCTAGAATTATTATTATTACGATTCACAGAGTTGTTGTTTGACTGATCATTGTCCACCATTAGTTTAAAAACGCCCAGCATTGTGTTTCCGTTCGTTACATTTGTCTTGAAAACATACATAACTTGACCCGCAACTTTCACAAGTGGACAAAGTTCAGATTCACAGAAATAGATTGTTGTTGTGTGAGTGATTATTTAACATTACCAGTGATGAGACTGGCCACAGTTCATACTGAAATTATTGTGTTTGTGCATGCCTTTTGCCTTGAAAAGATATATCAAAACTGCACTGTGGTAATTATTTCACCTTGATTTATTGCTGTAAGATATTCTTCAAAGAACGAGATAAAACAGTTCCCAGCAACAATAGCATGAATACAATGAAATAACAAGCTCAACAAGACTCTCGTAATTAGGCTCGTGTCACACTGAGTCAAGTCCGCTAGGCCTCGGTTTTAGTGTGGGATGTGGAATGTGCACTGGCCAAACGGAAAAAAACGCCCGCTGTACGATGCGGTTACATCAAAACTGTCTTGAGTCAGCTGGGGAATGAGAGACCTCGCACACTCACTCAAAACTGACAGAAAACAGACGACTCGGTGCCCCAAAAGCCTTAGCGGATTTTTAATACAATTGACTTACCTTATTTACATTTATGCAAACCAGTGTCTCATTACAGATGTTTGAAAATCCAGCCTCCAAAGAGCGTAACAATTCATACTTTTGCTACGTTTGTATACGTGTGTGTTTGTCCGTGTATGAGTGTGTACGTGGGCACTTGTTTGTTATAAAAAAATATATGTGCGTGCGCTGGCATCGGTGTATAATCATATAATAATGGAGCTTGGGCCCAACTTTGCGACCGCAAAGGCTTTTTTACTACGCAACGTAGAGAAATGAAACTTGGCACATGTATGTAAAATTTATTAAGCCTGTACGTGTCGAGCTCATTTTTTCCCGAAACTCTTTACTTTTCCCAGAAATTCAGTTATAATTATCCGTTATCAATTCATGATTGCGAATACGACGTGATAATGTAATTCCGTCAATTTCGTCATTTCCGCCTCTTACCGGAAATGTACTCTCGAACTAGGCAGCCGCGCCAAGAAAACTTAGATCGGTAGTGTTATACAGCAGATGAGGTGAGCGCCGTTCATTCATACCAAGAAAACCAAGAGTGTGCTTCAAGCTCGGAAAGAAATATTTTGATTACATTATAGATCTAGATCTCGGAGTGTCGTTAGTGATGCCAAGAAAACTTTTTTAATATCTGCACTTTGTGTGCCTTATAAATCTATTTCAGTCCTCAAACTTTTATCCTTCTATCCTTTCTGTTCGCAGAACGGGTAACCTGCTTGTATGTATAATGTGGGAATGTTGACAGAATATTAGCTATTTAGTTCATCAATAGCAGGCTATTCTCCACCACTGGTCACTCTGAAATAAATGTCACCATCGGGGACCAGTCGAGACCTTAGTTCTTGTATGTTCCAACTCCACTTTTTGCACAACAGACTGAGAAATTCGGCGTTCAACTTTTGCGGCTTTGGTATTATGACAAGGAGTTAGAATAAATCGGAACTGTGAAACAGCTTGATAAGTGCCACAACGCATTTTAAAGAAATGTCAAAGCATGCATTTGTTATACCATTATACTAAAAGATCTCCAGTTTTTCAGAAAACGGAGATAGAACAACCAAGAACTAAGGTTGCATAGTTTGTCATTACTTTACTGCGTGAGGTCACCCAGGGCATGGCCAGGATTTACGACACACCACAGGTTATAATTCTATCACGTTCCGCTAGACACAAACCGGCACACATGAGTGGCACACTGTTACTCTTACTGTTGTTACAAAGTATTCCTTTTGTCACAATGTCAGACAACAACATTATTTTTGCATAATTGGAATCTTTGTTTTAAAAGCCGTCATAAAACACCAACGTATGTAAGCGATATACGCTGTTAAATGCTTCTTTTTCAGGTGGCGAGAGAGAGAGAGAGAGAGAGAGAGAGAGAGAGAGAAAGAGAGATATCTGGCGTATTTTGCTGCACATAAGACAGTAAAACTCCCATTCAGCGTCATCATTATACTACTAATAAAATTAATGGAATTAAGATAATGATATAATAATATACAATAATATTATGATAATAATAATAAGAAGAAGAAGAAGAAGAACAAAATGACGATGATGATGGCAATTATAGTAATAATAATAGTCATTGTCATCATCATCATCATCATCATCTCAATAATAATAATAAAATGATAAAGAATCGGATCGACCGGCGCTGCACTTTGGCGACGTCCTATCTGCTACGTTGGTAGCTGGGCTGCAATGACACCGACGCAATTAATTTCCCAAAATGGCATTAAAGAAATAAACAAAATACAAAATACAAATACAAATACAAATAATGATGATGATAATAAGATCAATCATCATGATCATTATCATAATCATCATCTTCTTAACAATGATAATAATGATATTAACAAAAGTGATACGGGGGTGATATCAAATGTTTATAGGACAAGGGAAATAACCTTGAGGAAGCGAGAGTGACGATGGTTGAAGTGAATACGCATAATAATAGAACCAAAAACATGAACTTCTACTCATGTCACAATGAAAGTTCATTAGAATACTTTTCAGAACAGAACTTCATAGAATCTGTACGTTTTTTTTAAAACAATAACTAAACCAATGGAGGGGAGGTAATTATGTTAAAAGCAAGAACAACAATCACAAAGAAGAAACTAGGAAACTTGCCTTGTGTCTCTGAAACTGGACCGTTCAATTTCATCTGAATGTTAGTGGTCTGTTTCTGTCATCGCGTGGGCTGAGAATTTGCTGAGTTTATCTCCAGGTTTTGATAAATCTACATAAAACTGTTATGTATCTCAATGGTCACAGGTTCTAGCCTATGTCTTGCAAACATTACTCCAGTGAGGAACTATTGTGGGGAGAATAAGAAAGAGAGACAGAGAGAAGCGAGAGAGAGAGAGAGAGAGAGAGAGGAAGAGAGAAAGAAAGAGAGGGGGAGAGAGAGTTAGAGTTCAAAAACAGTCTCATCACAAAATTCACCCAGTAAAGTGAACTTCGGAGACCATTAAAATGTTCTGGTCGTCGACACTGACCCAATTAATCTTCAGTCAATGATTTCCTGGCAACAGAAAGAGAATTTTTTAGTGTGTGTTGATTCAAGACCTCAGTTCTCGAGGGCTCATTTGAGTGAATAACCCAGTCTTCTCAGACAGTCAGCAATGGCCAATGGTGATGTTTCATCAATACTGAGGATCGACAGCATCACATAGTATTCATTACACATGCGCATTAATATGCTTTACTTTACAAAGAAAACATCAGGAGAAATGGATAAGGGAAAATGTCCATCCCACGCCATCTGAAGCGTTTTCTCCCAGTTTCAGGACATTCATCTTTGCGTTGTGCTGTTGATACAATCACCTTTGAGCAATATTTCGTTAAAAAAACAAAAACAAAAACAAAAAACCACGACCCATATTCAGTTTTCCCCTCATCATACTGTCATTAATGAGTTTGGGTTACAAAAGGTTGAAAGTGTGATGTTGCACGTATTTAGACGTGTTATTTCAGCACCATACACAATATTGCCCCTTTTCCCGACTGGAACTCTCTTGAACTGAACCCCCATCTCCCTCACCAACCAACAAAAACACACTGAGAAACTGTGAATGCCAGCAAATGGAAACAAATTCTATATCATCAGCAGAAGTCGTGCAAAATCTGGGGCCCTCGGGTTTTTTTTTTTTAGTTTGAATTTGGGTTTGGGTGTAATGGCGCATCGGCACGATAACAGGACTGGTACTTTGTGTCTTTCACGGTTTTGTTACTATCGCCCCCAGATTACTCCTATAAATAAGATGAAATAAAAGTGAAGTTCAAAATCTAACGGGAAAATGCCTATACTGTAAAGTATGTCTGTATGAACCCAGCAAATAATTATGATAAAAATCTGTTAGATCAGCTCATAGACTTCGACCTCCTTCAGAAACGACAAGATGCTCTGCGGGTCCACGTCAGAAAACAATTCCTTAATGGATCAGCAGGCATAATGCCTTCTTCGGGTATACACGAAATATTCTATACAGTCAAGTTTATCTTTCTCTTATGTCTGTTTGAACTCGGCGCGAGAGATCCCTCTTCCCGCCTGCTGATTCAAGATAGTTTGGCGAGCCACTAAAGTGTGAGACATAGTAGGTGTTTCAGTCTCGATAGTGCGCCAGGCGCCGATTGAACCCGCAGTTAGTGTACATCTCACATTGAAACGGAGGCAAAACAGACTTGACTCGGTGCACCACCGGCCTAAAGAAGCAAATTGCGACCTCCGTTCTTGTTAATTGTTCTATCTCCGTTCTCTGAACAACTGGGGATCTTTAAGTCATTTAGAAGAGCTAGATCTATAACAAACGCACACTTTGACACTAACTTATTTAAAATGCACTGTGCGATCAATCAAGCTGTGTCACAGTTTCGATTTATTCTAACTCCTTATCATAGTACTAGAGCAGCAAAGGTTTAACATCGAATTTCTCGGACGTGTGAAAAGTGGAGTTGGAACAGACAAGAACTAAAGTCACGACATGTGGATCGTTCAACACGTAAAATTATCAATGGCCAGTCGCGGTGGACCAGATAAGTGCCCCGTTATTTTTCAGATATACTTTTCAAAAGACTACTTTAAAAGTCTATGGTCTTAAGACTGGTGAATACCGAACATTCAAAATTTCTGTATGTACATGTCACCTTGGATGCTTGCAGTGCTGGCTCTAGATCTGGAGAGGCTCTAAGCTGTGTAAATATTATAAAAACCACAGGAAAACTGTGGGGTCGCAGCAAGGCAAACGGTTGCCGAAATATCAGCCATTTTCTGTCTTCTCCTCTAGTTTACATTTCATTGTATCGTTTTGGTATTATTTCTTACTCGAGGCTTTGCTACCTACAACTTTTTCTTTTTGCCAAATTTTGACTAAACTATGTAAAGCTTGGAGGCCCCTTGTTATGAAGTGACATCAGAAGCCCTCACAAAGATGCCTACCAAAACAGAGGTCGCATGTTCTATCCCCGTCTTGATCACACGATTTTCTGCTCCTTTTCACTTCTGCTTTCCGTTTCTGAGCACAAACTGATCATCACATACACTTCCAAATCGCCTCACATATTTCTCTGAAGTACCAAAACAAAACCTTTGATCGGCACGAAAAACAAAAAACTTGAAACCAGTAATAAAATATTGTTGTATGTTTTTAAAAAATACATTTGAGCAACAGGGGGCGCGTAGTATTTTACATTATAAACCACTGCTGAACAGTGAACACAACGCAGTATTTTTTCCATTTCCCTTCCCTCTCAACATTCTTTAGTTAATAAATAGCAGAGTATTTCAATTGAAAAATACAAATTTCTGTCATTTGGTGGGTTTAAGTTTGAGTTTTAAGGCCCGTCGGCACGATAACGGCCACTTTTGCGGCTCTCGCGGTCTATTTTTGTGAAGCCAGAGCTGATTGCGAGGCCCTGAGTTGTAGCTTCAATACCTAAAACCGGCATTAGTTGATTGTGGGAGGACCGTCAGTCGCAGTTATTTGGTCACTTTCTTCATTCATTATCCCAGCCCTGCGGTTAATTATGTCCCTTGCACACCTTTTAATCCTTTTAAAAAATATTTTTAATGGTTTATTCTTGTTTATACTTTGAATTACATATCATGGTGGCACCTAAAGTCTTTTATGTGCTTAGGGCCTTTTAAAATCCTAACCCGGTACTGTGTATTAAAACATCTCCATTTGTCATGTTTGTTTGTTTTTTTTCGTATATTTATTATAATTATGGTTTTCATGTTTATTTATAGGCCACTTTTATAGGCCACTTCCTACCTTTCGTGTTTTAAGGACAAGATTTTTAATCTAATAAACCGTTCTGGGGTCAATATAGCACTAAGCTTCTCGAGTTGATGCGTGTAAAAAACCAGAACTCAAATCATATTTCTGCTTATTTATTTATTCAGCTATTTATTTAGTTATTTATTTAGTTTATTTATTTATTTGTTTTATTTATTTTCGAGGCCTTTCAAGAATTATTTTTTTTTGTACAAATTTATTATCAAATTAATCAGGCTGTCTAATCAGTAGTTGTTAGTTGGTCGTTTAGTTAGTGCTTGTTAGTTAGTTTACGTATGAAGTCAAGTCGAGATTACTTAAGAAACCAACATTTTTAGAAGGTAAAAGAAATTGGGTGGCCCTTAAAAGGGCCTTAAAAAAAAAAGTTTAAATGAAAGGCTTTGCTAGCCTGAGACCTCAGTATCTTCGTCTTCTACTGCGGCGCCGTCTTCTTCTTCTGCTTCTTCTCCTCCTTCTTCTACTTGTCCTTCTCCTATGTCTCCTTCTCCTCCTTCGGCTCCTCCTCCTTCTCCTTCTGCGACTTCTTCTGCGCCTCCTGCGACGGCTTCTTCGTCTCCTACGGGAGCGCCTTCTCCGACGATGAGGCCGCAAATCATCATCGTCCAATACCCTTCGGCGGCGTTTTTTGCTGCCTTCTTCGTCGTCAAGTCCAAGAGAGAATTTCGACCTCCCAAACTTGGCTATTTTACCGTCACGGATGCCCTTGGCAAGAGCCTTCTTGATCTGGTTACTGAGCTCACCAGCCGGGGCATGAGTTGGAGAGTTGGCCGCGAAGTATTTCTTCAGAGATGTCAACGAAGATCCATTCACTTCTTTGAGTGCTTCTATGGCTTCAAGCACAGAGTCCACTGTAATTCGTGAGTTTTCGCTCGTGTTGTGATCCGAACCAGAGTCGGACGCCATGATGTCCCGCATGGGCGTAGCAGGACTCGGTAAACCTCTAGACTCCTTTAGCATCATCATTACGCGCGGGCGTTCGGGAGCGCTGTCTATTTTTTGACGTCACTTTCACTTTCGCAAGCGCAATGGCGTTGTCATTGAACATAAAAATAATGTATAAGTTGTGAAATGAGTCAGAACTATGGGATTTAGGGGCCGTCAACACGAAACCTGTGTTGAGTTTGAGAATAGGTTTTACGATTCGCCGGCACGCTAACGGCAACTTTGAACCTTTCACTATTATTTGGATACCTTACTTATTATGTTTGGTATTCAGGACTTCGTCAGTCTGAATTTCACATAGTTTCGTATAACTTTTATTACATTGGTAAAATTCTCAAAAGTTGTTTGGTATAGATGTGATGTTTCCACTTTCTCTCACGCTGACACTCTGCGCTTAGTCCTATCTCAATAGTCAGGATGGGTGCCTGGATTTGGCTAAACTTTGCTATTACATTAATGGATAAATTTCACGCACTCTTCCTCTCACTAACTTTCTTCTGACACCAGCCGTGATAGGCACGGCACAAACACACTAAGTAATCGACTAACTCACTCCTATAAGTTATAACAAGCGATATCTGTATTGCTTAACTATACAATAATTATTAATTCATTCAATAATAATAGGAACATAGGTCATACAATTTCACGTGAATTTCGATGGAATGAAATCAAGGCAAATCAGTACATGATAATTAAAAGGCTTCGTAATATTCAATTTCTAGCACATTTCATAAAACACACGGGTACATTCAGCATAAGGAAACCTCTCCTTTTGGGGTGTATGGCGCTATCTGGGAGCTGGTTCTTCCTGTCTACTCTGGCTTGACTGCGCAGTTAGATCAACAGGTATCGGCAGGTACCAATAGGTCGGGAAGCCAAGAAGCCACGATGTCGTTAATCAAAGTACAAGAAGTGAGAAGCCAAGAAGGTGTTGTTCTTCCTCCTCTGTAGAAAAACAATCGCAACTTCCTAATCTACTGCTGGAAGGCATGACTTCCATACTTACTCCATGACGGATATTCATCATTAATACTTTTAACCGCTGACACTGTTATAAGTCAGGCTGCAGCTCCCATACTCCATAGGCTCCCATATAGGCAATAGAATAAACGATCAATACAGTTTTAATGATATTTACACGTTCCCCACGAAGAATAACGCTCTCTCTAACAGACCCCATCCTATAAGGTTTCGTAACATATATGTAACGGCGTTTCCGTGACTCTCTCAGAGGCAGTAGTTATACCAAAGTAAACCCACTAGATTTAGGTTCTATAATTATGGACATTAAGTAAAATACACATACATCGTACAATTAACTTACCACTCAGCAACAGCTCAAATGCCGACAAGATACCAAAGATACCACGCTCTGACAAAGGATGTTTGCGGGTTCCCTGACCCTCCCCACTCACAAGACTAGTACAAAGTTACAGTTGCAGTTGTGGTCTCCTCTTCGGCACAAAGCTGGTGAGTGCTCTCAGCGGTCTGAAGTCGGAAGGAGCGTTCGAGGATTTATACCCAGTCGGGTAGCGTCCCAAGACGCTCACCGAGTGTACATTAGTTATCCTAATAGCCACCCCCGGAATATGACGAATTGATGTGTCTCTGTATCCTGTGTCTCGGATATAACTATATTTTTAGTGTATTGTCTTTTCGCCGCGATTATTTCGAAGGTAGCGTGATCCTCGACTTTTTTCAAAAATTGAGATATTTGGCATGCTTGTTTCTCTTGACGGCCCGCTGGTTGTGTAATATTAAGTTTGGTTGTTAAATTCAGAAAGCTAAAGGTTATATAAAATTGTTTGTTTGTTTGTTTTTTAAATATCTAACTACCAAATCTAATACAGAAAGTCATTCAGTTTTTTGCTTCTCCAGAAAAATTAAAAGTAAAAAAAAAATGGTTATGATTGTTTACCACGCATCCATCGATTTACGTGTCTGTAAATCTGTTTTTTGTAAAGTTTGTATTTTACTGAGTTTAGCTATTTTTGCCTTTGCCATGATTATCTATTTTTAAATTGTAAAGAGCCCCAGAGCCTATTTTAAACGGGGTTTAATTTGATTTGAGTTTCGGTTTTACGGCTTGTCGGCACGATAACGGCCACTTTGCGCCCTTCACGGTCTATATTTTGGGTACACGTTCTTTATTAAAAATATTTCAGTTTTCGTATTCAGAGCTTTTATGCTTAACGTAAAACTAAATACATTTACATAATTTTATCACATTAGTAAAATTCTCAAAAGTTGTATTGTATAGATCTGGAAAAAAGTTTTGTAAATGGGGAGCGTGCACTATACATGTGTGGCATTATGATTATTACAATTTTTACTAGCCAACCAGAGCAAAATAAAGCTTGCAAATTCTTCGTTCCAAGCCCAACCGCAGGCTATATTATCAAGATTCAGGTCACACTGTTCTGTAGCGGCACTTAGATTCTATGCAAAATCTGTTTGTAGAACTTATTGTTACACCTCAATGCCTTGTAGAATATATTATAACAAGCTAGGCGGGTACCCCCATTTTGGACAAGATTCAGTCTTATCTTATTATAATAAAAAAAATAGTGGCGGGAGTAATTCATTGTGGTGCAATTTTGGCTCTTTTTTTCGCTCGACGCTACAGCCTAAATGACAGTTTAAAAAATTGTAAAATTATAAATTTTCTTAAGTGTCAACTAATCCAGCCCAATCGCTTTTGTATCGGCCGATTGTGTTGATTCAAGATTCAGGTATTTTTAAATAAAAAAGTTGTAAACATATAAAATACAATGATCTTTGTTTTGGCTCCCTGTAGTAAGCCCACAGCAACGGAAACGATGTATTAATACGCGTTCAGTTTCGTGCGCACACTTTTCCTATCAGAAGTGAGTGCGTAGTGTTCTGGAGCGCATGGAAAAGCTTTGTAGCCCAAAGAGAGAGAAAGAGAGAGATAGAAGGGTGGGTTCATAGGTTTATCCCGGATAATGCCGGGAACCTGATTTATGAAAAAAAAATGACTTTTTTTTTTTTTTTACTGCAAAAGCGAGACACATTTTCGTCCAGTAGCGGTGGTATCGAAAAGTATGATCGGAAATTTCTTTCTCCGCCTCTCTTTGTTCTTCGCCTTTCTTTACAAATTGCTGGTCGTTAATCAACTTTAAATCTTCAAAACTCACGGGTGTCCGCATACGCTGGACAATCAATTAAAATACTGAAGTGAATAAGAGAAACGACTTACAGGTATGAAAAACTTACTTATATGACAGTAATGAGCTGCCGATGTGTCCCCAGTGTCAACTTGAAAATAAAGGGAACAAATCGATAAACTTGTGTTGATCTTTAGCATGAGTTATGTCGCCTTAAGGGACAGTTTATCAGGATGAAATTCTACACAATTATCAGAATTCATTCTATTTATTCATAATTATTCGTTTTCACAATTTATTATTATTTTGAAAATCTTTTTTGTTTCCTTGCATGTTAGTTTTGAATTTTATTTTGTTTGGTTGTCTTCCCCTTTTATCAATAGTTTTTTGTATTTTAGTTTTAATCTCTATTTTACAACCCCCTTCCCCACTTTTTTTCTTTTTTCTTCTGTAATCTCTATAGAAGTATTTTAGTTACATGGTCAAATATCCCCCTTATCTAGATAGTTCCTCAAAAAGTTTTTTCTAGTTACATGGTCAAATATCCCCTTTATCTAGATAGTTCCTCAAAAAGTTTTTTCTAGTTACATGGTCAAATATCCCCTTTATCTAGATAGTTCCTCAAAAAGTTTTTTCTAGTTACATGGTCAAATATCCCCTTTATCTAGATAGTTCCTCAAAAAGTTTTTTCTAGTTACATGGTCAAATATCCCCTTTATCTAGATAGTTCCTCAAAAAGTTTTTTCTAGTTACATGGTCAAATATCCCCTTTATCTAGATAGTTCCTCAAAAAGTTTTTTTCCACTTTGGGGATAAAAAAAACGTATTTGCAAGTAATGACACCGAGGAACAACGTTAAAAGTGAAAGAAAAGCACCGATTTCACATCCACCAGCATTGTATATAGAGAGGGATAACATGCTATCAGGATCATTAGTTTAACACTGTTTCAGATGGAAAGACAGCGATAAACAGAAAAAAAAGGGTTAATTTTGCACGACTGTCTTCAGTCTTCGGCATGTGTCATAAATGCTATTATGTTCAATACAAACGTCTCATGAGCAATTCAGTTTGAAGGAGAAATATCTTCAAGTTCCTCTTTCTCCCTAAACCCTCCCCAACCGCCCCCTATGCAAGTCGTTATGGATGGCCATACTGAACATTTTCTCGAACATTAATTATTTCATTAATTTATGTATTGAAATAAATAAATAAGTTAAACGTACGAATAAATAGATAAATAAATAAATAAATAGATAAATAGGTAGGTGATTACACATTTGATCTATTCTATGAAAAAAGAAAAAAAAGAAAACCAGCTACAAATCTTAGTCTGACAATTCTACTCTCAATGAATAAATTATAAAATTTGTTATCTTTGTGAAACAGCAGAATCTGGGGCATCATATACACTGAATTAAGCTTCAATTGTTTTTTCAACAATGATTTGGTATTTATTCGCCTATTTACTTTTTTTTATCGTTTTTTTTTTTTGCCTTACATTATTATTGCAGATCTATTCTTAATGAAAAACGTACAGTTTCGGCATTCACCACTGGGTGAATGTGGGATAAGTGCAAAAAAGAGGTGCACATTTCTGTCGCACATTATGGTAAGTAGGCTACGCAATATTGGAGCTCTGTACTTTACGGGTTCCTATACTCACTTAGGTAGTTAGAACATTTCGGAGAGAGAGAGAGAGAGAGAAGGAGCAGGAGAGAAAGAGAGAAAGAGGGAGAGCAGAGAGAGAGAGAGAGAGAGAGAGAGAGCGCGTGAGAGAGTGAGAGTGAGAGAGTGAGAGAGAGAGAGAAAATGAATGAATGAATGAAAGCATGAATGAATGAATGAATGAATGAATGAACGCATGAATGAATGAATGAATGAATGAATGAAAGCATGAATGAATGAATGAATGAATGGATGGATGAATGAATGAATGAATGAATGAATGAAAGCATGAATGAATGAATGAATGAATGAATGAATGAATGAATGAATGAATGAATGATTGAATGAATGAATGAATGAATGAATGAATGAATGAATGAATGAACCCAGTTACAACAGATAATTCTATCTCAGCAGTCCTCATTTTGAAGAGAACAAAGCACCACCCGACAGAACACCTGTACCGTATGTCATTGCCTCACACCCATTCATACATACCCGGAAAATAACTAGAACACAATAGCTTTGCCAAACTTTTCAACACTGCCTGATAAATACTTAAACAATTATACCTCATTTAAAAACCACCCCAAACGCTAACCATGAACTTACGAAAAAAAAACCAAGAAGAAAAATCTATTTAGGTACGTCATAAAGCCATTCATAATGCCTCCCCCCCCCCCCCCCACGCACACACACGTGCGCGCGCTCGTGCACACACATACTTTTTTTTTTTTTACTTCACTTTCCCTTTTCCCTTTACTTTCACTGTTGCGTGAGGAGGAGGGGAAGGGGGCGTGGCCTAGGCCACCAAAAGGGGACCAATAAGAAGCCAGCGCCTGACACCAGAATGACAGATCGCTCAGGTGTCGCGACAAATGACAAGATTTTTCAATACCACCACCCGCACCTCATTACTGTTGCTGTCGCCGCCGCTTCGTTGTCGCTGGCAATGGATGGCGGTGTTGTGTGGTGTGGTGTGAGAGAAAGAGAGAGAGAGAGAGATGGCTGATCATCTCAATGTAGTTAGCTCGGTCACTATTTCGCCAGTGGTATATGGATCTACTCCTCTAATGTTGTAGGGTTACCAAATTTAACAAGGTAACCCCCCCTCATCTAAATAGGAAATACGTACCAATTTACCCACGTTGTCGCGAACGCTGTTTCGAAGGGTTTACATCTGACTGTGTTAATTCAGTAGTAATTACGGTATTGTTCTGAACCAGTTTTCTTTTAACAAGGTAAACTCCCCTCATCTAAGTAAGACATACGTACCAATTTACCCACATCGACGCGAAAGTTGTTTCTAAGGGTTTACCTATGTGACTGTGTAATGTAGCAGTAATTACAATATTATTCTGAAGCTGTGTTTTCTTTTCTCTTTCCATTTTTTTCTTTTTATTTTCTCTGGATTCTCGACCTGCTTTCATTCAGAAAGCAACAATCAAAGATCTCTTGGATTGTTAGCAGTGTCACCCTGCAGAAGGCAAAGGCTTCTTCATGCCATACCACGCACCAGTCACAATGCCAGCTCTGTTTTCGAGTGAAGACAAACGATCATATTTCCAGGGGATGTATGTAGATCTTAAGCGTGATAGAGTCACCGTAATGTATAGACAGACACTCCATAGGCTGTGATCTACGACCAATTTTCAGTGCTGTCGGGGGCAGATTTCTCCCAAATCCTATCAACATCATCTCACATATTTTGAGGTGACGTTTCTATAGGAGGTGACATATAGGGTTGGCAGCAAGAGAGATAGCGAAAATGCCAAATGTATTTTTTATAATTTTTTTATTTTATTTTGAACAATGATAATTTTGTTCTCATGTTTGTGACAGCACCCGTCTTTTCGATGACAAACATTGTTATGTAGATGTTCCGTCTACAGTTTGCGATTGTTATTCAGTGTGAAGTTAGCCTATCAATGCGTGAAATTTGTGAATACCGAGGTGTCAGTTCGGAAGGCATAATATTTGTCAACATAAAGCGATATAGTTTAGAATGTTTATCGACATGAAGTGATAGAATACGGGCTGTTTGTCAACAAAGGGCGATAAAAATGGCTTGTCTATGAATATGGAGAGATTTTGATTCGGTGTATTCATGAATAATATAGAGCGATTAAGGTTGGTACGATGCAGTTTCAAGTTTGGTTTGGTTACTATCTCAGAGACGACATAGTTTCATGCCTGGTGTGATTTCTATCTTGGAAACAATGTATTTCAAGGTCGGTATAGTTTCCCTCTCGGGAACAATTTAGTTTCAAGTTTGGTGTGGTTTCCATCTCGGGAACAACATAGTTTCAAGTTTGGTGTGGTTTCCATCACGGTAGCAATGCATTTTCAAGTTTGGTGTGGTTTCCATCTCGGGAACAATGTATTTTCAAGTTTGGTGTAGTTTCCATCTCGGGGACAATGTATTTTCAAGTTTGGTGTGGTTTCCATCTCGGGGACAATGTATTTTCAAGTTTGGTGTGGTTTCTATCTCGGAGACAATGTATTTTTAAGTTTGGTGTGGTTTTCATTTAGGGAACAATATAGTTTCAAGTTTGGCATGGTTTACATTTCTGGAACAATATCTTTTCAAGTTTGGTAGTTTACTAGTAACATAAGGTCTGACGTTCAGATATACGATGATAGTTGCCTGTATGGTTATAATATGGAATGATGTTGTTTGGTATGGTTTAACACGTATGAACGATGCAGTTTCTGTATGCTTGGTTACAAGATATATTTTGATATGAGCGCTATCAGGATTGTTTCATCTTATCAGTATGAAGCGATATAGTCCGGTCTGTTTATCTATATAGCCCTATCTATACTATGAGTTCTTTGATGCATTTATAATTATGAACATGCTGACATAACGTTAGGAATATTTACCACCAAAGAGAGATGCACTTTGTATCTATACCTATACCTATATGTTTATATCGTCCGTTGACAACCACAACCGACCATGTCCATTTTTGTGGATTTTCCAATTATGGCCAAATTTGTTTTTTCTGACGGTCCTCCACAATGTCTATAATTCTTTCAAAACACCCCGGAAGCTCAATTCCAAATACATTTATGTTCATAGATTTATATTATTTTGTTAATAGGCAAGAATTTCCCGATTTTATCAGAATATCAATTTTGGACACAGTCATTTCGTTTCGTCCGCTGGGCGATCTATATTATCGCACAGGAAAGATGAAGTCTGACAATGTTTGTGAACAAGCTGGAGCTTGATATCGTTTAATATTAACATGGAAAGAGACTGTTGCAGTCAATGGCTGTTTTGGCTATTTTGTTTTAACGGCTTTAAAAAGGTTAATGCCGAGACTATGGAAAACTTATTATTGAAAATGTATCTTGTTTATGAAATTCAGCTAACTTTGTCATTCGACGGGCTTTGTGTATTTCAAAACCATGCATCGAATTGTGAAGGTATCGGAAGGACAGGAAAATTTCTCTACTGTTATCTTCATTTATTTGTTCTGCTGGCTGTGATAATTATTGTTATTTTAATTACCACCATCATCATCGTTATCATTTCTGGACGTCTTCACACATTCGAAGTTCAGTTTACTTAGGCCAGTTGCATGTTTGTAAATATATATATATATATATATATTTATTTGTTCCTTTATATTTTCTTTTGCCTTTCGCTTTCTGGGATGAGTTTCATATGTCCCGACCATCCAGTCAATCCCTAACATTAAAACCTATTCCTAACCCTGCCCTTCTCCCTAATCCAACCTAATCTTATCCCTAGTCTTACCCTCTACCCGTACAACCACAAAACAAAACAGAAAATTTTTTATATTGAGACAGCCTGTAAAGAGTTGTCAGAGTTCAGATTGGTCGGGACGTACGGGGAACTCTTCACCCCTATCTACCTATGTATTCACATAATGTATTTCCGAATTCATGTATGTGTGTGTGTAAAGTCAAGTTATCCGGAATTTCCAACACAATGGCGTATTTATTTCACAACACTTTTTTTTCACACCCATAAAACAGCACGGGGGGGGGGGGGGGGGGTCTTTCCTGGATGGCTTCAAAAATGCCTTGAACATTGACGATAATTATTTATATAAAGTTTCTCACACTCCCCGCCCAATCCCTTCTACTCTCAGACTTTCAATAACGTAAATCCTGGTGAATTTGTGTGTACAACGGGTTACGGGCATCCCTGAAATCGTAGTAGTAAGTAGATCGCCTGCATTTCAACGGCTTAATGCTTGACAAAAGCGCAACACAGCACACTAGAGTGAACCACCTTACCATGTCTTAAAAGTTAAATGTGTTGAAAAAAAAAAAAGTTAACAACGCCAGGCTTGATGTGAACAAAATAACTTTGTCGCGGGCTTGCGAACTTGGCAATTCATTAGTGTAAGAGTTTTACAGTGCTTTTCGTGTTGCCCATCGCAGTGGAAGATTGACGAGTGCCGCGTTCACACGAGAGTCATTTCAACATTCGCTTGTGTACCGTAATACTACCCCTTTTATGGGGAAAAAATACACTGTATACGCCATCTCAGGTCAAATTCCACAATATAATATCATTTTATAGTATGAAATGTGCTCTATCTTTAACTACTTGGGTTATAATTCGCTGGTTTTTTTTGGACAGAGTGACGTAAAGGTAAAATCCTACTCTTCAGAAAATGCGGGTTGGATTTTCGACGCCTATTTCTCTTACATAAAATGAATTGTGCGAGGCATAAACAAAACACGAATCGTAAAAGCCGAATGTTCAGGTATTTTACTTTTGATATACTCTTGTAAAATATTTGGTTTGGAACAAAGTGAGCCAGAAAATAACATTGTGTAAAAACAAATCTCTTTAACGTTATTTTATTGAATAAGGAAACGACGGAGGCGGTAGATTTACGTCGCATGGGGGAACTTTTAAATTGCGTCACTTTGTAGTGGCTATTTCTTACGGTCAGTACAACATGGAAAGTGAATAAAGAATAAGGCAGAACGCAGGCGAGAAATAGTTTATATTATTCCCTTTAAAAAATTTGTTTTTGGTGTAATACAGTCATAGAAAACTAAACAAAATCACTGGCTGATCTACTATGAAACTCATGAAGCTTGAGCTTCTGGGCTTAAAAAATTTGTTTTTGGTGTAATACAGTCATAGAAAACTAAGTAAAACCAGTAGGGGGTGCACTATGAAACTCATGAAGCTTGAGCTTCTGGGCTTAAAAAATTTGTTTTTGGTGTAATACAGTTATAGAAAACTAAGTAAAACCAGTAGGGGATGCACTATGAAACTCATGAAGCTTGAGCTTCTGGGCTTAAAAAATTTGTTTTTGGTGTAATACAGTCATAGAAAACTAAGTAAAACCATTGGCGGATCTACCATGAAACTCATGAAGCTTGAGCTTCTGGGCTCTTAATCCCCGAGAGGCCTCGAAGAAACTTTATCTAATGAGTGAAATTTTGGATGTTGCCTTATCATTCGTTCGTTGCTGGTTGCGAAGGGACCCCATAACAGTTATAACTTCAGGGCCCAAAAAATGTCGGTCCTCCACTGAGTAAAACTGGAACCCTTAAAAAGAATGATAATTATGTTTGGAGTTGTTAAATTTTTCTATCACATGATGGTGAAATTATTTTTAAAAAAACAACAACAAATTTTGGTATTAAAATACACGAAGGTATGATATTACCATGAAAGTATATTCATTATTATACCTCATAATTTATTTTGCTTTCGATCTTTCTGTAGTAATCTAGTTTTTTCTTCTTTCTATCGTTATTTTTTGCACATAAATCCTGTTGTTGATGATTTAAAATTGATAATATAATTCAGTTTAATTTCGTGGCTTGAATTACCGCAGTGCTTTCGTTAATCTGTTGGAGTCTAGTGGTTGATGTTTCTCAATATGGTAACTAACATAAACCTCGGTGGTTTAAGCATGATACACACCCAAGATAGTAATGGTTACAAAAATTATATTAATAATAATAAGAATAATAATGATATGTATATGGACATTTAAAAGGAAAAAAAAAAGACTAACAGCTTAATCCTTCGCTAACCAAAAGCACCGTCCATTTCGTTCTCACTAAAAGCTTTTACGTAAGACAGGGGTAAGTTAATCATAAACAGGTTATTAATTTGTATTTTGTAGATGTGCGTCATGAGTATTGTAAGAATCACAACCATTCTTCGTAGATCTTAGGCCTACATCATCTCGGCGAGGAAGGGGTTAAAAACGTTTTACTTTCGAAACAATTTTAGGAACGAAAATTGATGAATTCGAGTGCGGCAGTGTAAAATAACTAGTGTAGTCGACCACTTGTATGAACATAAAGCGGTAGGCACGATCCTAGTATAAAGTGTTGCCTCATGCCCTCTTCTGATCAACAGCTGCAGCTCCGAATGCGCCGTAGACACGGAAAAAGCAAGTACTCGATTTAATTAAATGTTTAAAAAAAGGTGGGGTGATTTTTGGGAGGGGGGGGGCACTTGAATTACTTTTATACATTGAGCATTGAGATCATTGCTTTGTTGTTGATAAATAAACAAAAGTCAGTTAAAACAACAACAACAACAAACAAAATTGATACAGAAAGTATACTTAATAAATAAATAAATAAATAAATAAATAAATATTTCTTTCATCTGAATGACTCCTTATTTTCTGTATTATTTAGATCTATAGGACAGTGATTCGGCACATTCTCACTGTAACTCCCAACAGAAACAGTCGATTGTCAAAGAACCGCAAAACAAACCCCAAAATATAACAGTGGTTTTCGTCAACGTAAGAAGTAGTACAAAGAATTGGAAATCTAAGCGGCTTTTCGGTATTTTGGCACTGGCAACATTTTTGTGAATAATAATAATGATAAGAGGAAGAAAAAGAAGAATATGATGGGGCTAGAGGTTTGAACATGTAAGCATGTTCATTTTGTTGACTGTATAAAACAACAAATTATAGAAATTTGTATAGTGTCTCAATTTTTGACGATAAGTTGCAGTGGAAATATTTTCCATTATGGACAAAATCCAGTCTTTACCGTTGCTTATTTACAGTTTTTTTTTTTTGACTCGCAAAAAATAGAATGAAAACAAAAACAGCATTTTTGGCAATAAAAAGTTCAGTCGGAAATTTCGTCCTTCGACCCTCGAATCTTTCTTCTTCATCTCTCTTTAGACATTGAAAGAGCCGAATGTGAACAGAATGTTACAAGACGTGCAAGTTAGTTTGAGAGAGGCACGGGGCTCTCGCTAATAATAACAGCAAAAGTAATAGTAATGATCTAACACTAACAATCGTCGCTGAATGTTCTATTCGACTGATCACAGTAACTTATGATCTCGGAACCAGCTGTCTGTGGACAGCAAATCAGATAAACACAAAATCAGCCAATGATCAACTTATTTTGACAAAAGAACTCAGAAAGTTATCAAACAATCAGATTTTGCTTTGAAGTCGGATGGAGTTTGCCAGAACTTGACTCGTGCTAGCAATTGGGCAAAGTGGTTAGGCCCATAGAGACCTTCGTTCTTCTTTGTTCTGTCTCCATTTTCTGGAAAACTGGAGATCTGTTAATAGGTAGACGTGTATTACAGACGTACACTTGGACACTTGCTTAAAATGCTTTTTGGCTCTTATAAATCAAGCTGTTTCACAGTTCCGATTTATTCTTACCCCTTATCATGTGATATACTAAAGCCGCAAACGTTTAGCGCCGAATGTCTCAGTGCAAAAAGTGAAGTTGGAACAAACAAGAAAGTGTCTTTTGTAACCGTTTTTGTGGACTGTAGAGTTAAACGGGACCTCCCACGCTAGTAAAAATGATACAAGTTTGAATCTTGAATCAAAACCGACCCATGACAGACTTGACTTAATGCATTACCCAGCCTTTGCACCTCGCAAAAAAGATTTGCTACATTCTGAAGTATTCTTTCTTTCTTTGTGGAAATTACAGTGTGGGAATTCTCTGGCGTTCAAATCTTATTTTTTGCAAAAATATACCAATATTACTTTATTAATATTTGATTGTTATCAAATTAATTAAGTCGTTGGCCTTATCATAAAACCGCAGACATGAGTGGGACCCGGACCCAGTTTCACATGAGGGGATGATATTATTTTGGATATTTTAATTATATATTTAGTTGAGGAAATGAACATTTGAAATATTGCATTCCTGTAATCAACAGACAAAATATTTCTTTTTCCAAGGAGTTCAAAGAACTTAGCGATTTTTTTAATGATGATATGATCAGAATGATTACATTACAATGAGTAACCATAGCAACATAAAAGTACTGATGTCCTTGCGTGAACAAGCCATCCATACCTGTGTGAAACGGTGTCAAAAGAGCCTGCAGTACTGGGTTCTCAGAAAGTTTTTAAAAATTCTCAATATGGTTTTATAGAAAAGAATTCTAGCTTCAAGGCATCTTTTCATCTTTTAACTTTTATATTTTAAGCTGATATTTAAACGTAATATTTCTTTTGACGGCACCCATGTCAGAATGATTTGCGCAAGGGATTAATCATTATAATAATAAAATATTATAACCTGTCTTATTGTTCACATACGGACAATCCTGCACGTAAGGGCATGACAGACGCCGTTTTAAGTACAATGTCTTACAAGGGGAATTTTTTTTTGAGGTTTTTAGAGTTTGAGTTTGGGTTTGGGTTTTACGGCGTTTGGGCACGACGACGGCCACTTTGTGCCCTTCACGGTCTGTTTTGGGTATACGGTGTGTACTTATGTTTCACATTCAGGGCTCGTAAGTTTAACATAGAAGTGAATATATTCATATAATTTTAACGTGTTGGTAAAATTCTACAAAAGTTTTTTTTTTTTTTCATAGATATGGAAAAAGTTCTGTAAACTTAAGTATAACAGTTATTAAATCAAACCGTAGGTCTTAGTCTGTCTCAGAAAGGACAGGATGCGTTGCGGGTCCGGGTAAAAAAAATAATAATTCTTTCATGGATCCGCAGGCATAGTGCCTTCTTCGGATATGCATGAAGTCTACACATTCAGTTAAAATATGTTTTCGAGTTGTGTATCGTCTTTTGTATTGGCGGCCTCACTCTGTTATCAATATCCAAATCCATGCTCATATAGCAGCACCCTTGACATTCTACATCTGTATTAAATCCGTGGATTAAACATGTAATTGGATGTGGGTGATAAGTGAGCTTATTCAATGTGGTCACAGCCACTCAATCACTGCTCTTTTATTACTCTATTTAAACAGCGTTTCATTGTCACGATAAAAAAATAAAAGTCCAAAGCAAAAACACCGTAAGTTCGTAATTTGTCAGAAATGGAGGATCTGGAATAATATAGGAACTAAGAATATAACAGGGAAAGAGAAAGAAGCAGTGCAGTGTGTTGAGCGCTTCGCCGGCGCTCCATTCTGCTCTGTGGTTGACAGGTTTCTTCTGTAAAGCGCATAGAGCATTTTAAAAATGGATATGCGCTGTATAAAATAATATTAATAATAATAATAATAATAATAACTGGAACTTCGAAGCCAATTTTGAATTCATAACGTCTTTACATTTTATAATTCCGACACCAGTCTGTACTCCGAGAAATCTGACGTCTCATTGCATTCCGTACGTTGATTTCAGTGCTTCAGTGTAAGGAAGTGTTCACACAGAAAAAAAATGACAAGTTCCTCGGAATAACATTAACTTTCCGTGGATCACATAAGCGACAAGATAACTCTGAGCCATGTAATCAAACTACTCACCACGCTTCTTTTTTTTTTTCTGATAACTTTGTAGAATCGTTACTCTGGCCATTTCAACAAGGAAGAGATTATTGCAGACAAATAGCAGAACATAATTTATTTCTGTGGCTAGCAGCTCACTGAGTCAGGTGTGTTTCGCGTCGGTTTTGTCTCAAAACTTGAACTTCCTTTGAACCAACTAGTGAGACAGAATTGTGTCAGTGTCACTAGTGCGGGAGGTCCGGTTTAACTCCACAGTCCACTAAACCAAGGCAAAACATACTGGACTCAAGGCTCTACAAGCCTTAGGCTAACCCTAATCCTAATCATAAAACATTTCTAAAAATACACTATGTAAAGAAAATCCCTATTTGGCCACATGAAGCATATAGACACTGCGTATTTCAAATGCATGTGCTAGGAGTATCTCACATGATAGATTTCCGAATCTTTGCTAGACATTTGAATTCCGAGGATTATTTTTGAAAATAAAGAACAAAATGCCATTTATTGCGATGCAATTTGCCGTGACCAGGCAACTCGGCAATTCATAAAGGCGATGACTGTGGGTCATGACTAGTTTTAACATTACTTTTCAGTTTTAACCATATAATTATTTGTAACGGATGTCAAAGTTTGGTTGTAGCCTCACCATGCAATTTGTCGTCGTTTTTTTTTTTTTTTTTGGTCTTTCGTGAAAATATGTTTAATGGAGCTGTATATTGTCGTTTTTGTAAACTTGAAACAAATTGACCCTAAACACGCAATTAGAGCCCTCGGTGTTTGTTGGAGGATGAATTTACATTAGCACGTTACCCACATACTGAATGTTGCCCTAAAAAACGAGCTATAGGAATGCACTGTGAATATAGCTAAAATAATGACCCGAAGAGAAAGGTCCATGAGGTGGGTGATGGAGTTGTAAATTGTTAATGAAAATCTCGGCCCTGTTTGGGTGAAAGGAGAGAGGGTGGGGTCGCGACATTAGAATCCCTGGTTTGAAACGAAAAAGTCGGTGATAGAATGAGGACTCTATCGGTATAAATACTCTTTCAGACGGCAAGACTTGACAGTGGGTAAGGCTTTGAGAAAGTCAGAATGAAAGCAATGAGAGGTCCTGTTTTGAATTTCATATTTGCCTTTTTACACACGAAGTCGCTCTATCTGAATCGTCGTCCGTTGTGGGTGTTCTTAAACCATCTCTCAGCAAGTTAATCCGTAACGCCTTGAGAAAGTTGTGATGAAATGAAGTGTTGCATTTTAAATATCATATTTGCCAGTTTTTGCTCTTAAAATGCATCTGTTAAAATCGTCTGGGTTCTGGGTGTTTATGAATCGTCTCAAGATGATATTATAATTTCTAACTCTCGGCCAATTAGGCACAACGTAACTTCTTTTGAGAAAGCCTTTACAAATGTGTTAAGAAATCTTGCTTTTTGAATATCATATTTGCCATTTTTACTCTTGAAACGCCTTTGCTAGGGTCTTCTCATTTCTGGGCGTATATAAATCGTCTCGCGAGGATATAATTCCCAGCTCTCTGCCCATTTAGGCATAATGTAGTACGGAGTCAAACTAACTGAGGTTTGGGCGTGGAAATGACACTAGTCCAGACAACGTAACTGTTGACGCTACTGACACTTTGATGTTAGACTGGTATGTGTACCTATACATCAATGGGCACGACTACTCCCTTGATCTATTATGTATTCTTAAGTAGTGTTGGAAAGCTGCAATGGAAGTACACACAAATTCTCCTCTTCACAACTCGTTGTGTGAACTTGTGATTTGCAGAGAGATATTATTTCGTACTGAACCGAGATCAAATTTTGTTGGTGTTCGTGGTATCAATTTTTATCAAGTGGAACTGGGAAAATGAACTTTTTTCTCCTCACACAATCTGTGCTTGCTCTGTGCCTCCTCTCCCCTCTGGTTTTTATTTTTTTTTTTCTATATTATATTTTTTTAATTTTTTAATTTTTTTTTTTTATGGTGACCAAGGACACCATTGGACGTACAGAAATTAATCCAGAAAGAAAGAAAGAAAGAAAGAGAGCACATTTCATTCTATAAAGAAAATGATGTTTGTAAGTGAATTTGATCTATATTGGCTTACGCGGTCTTCTATCCATAAAATGGCATTTTTTAAAAAGGTTTTCTTTGTTTTCAATGGCCAAATTCGTATTTAGACATCACATCCAAGTCACCATTGGCGTAAATGTGGCGATTTCCTTGTATTTCATCATCATTTTGTCAGTCAGATAAGAGCAGCCCCTTAAACAAACCACAATTATTTAGCCACAAAGATTTCCAACCCGGAACTATTTCTATTATTATTTCTATGAATAATTTACATTCTTTTGCGGTGATTTCGTGTCAAAGATAATAATCTAAGGAATGATATTTTTTTCTTTTTCTGTCTTTATTTTTATATTTTGTCTATTTTTATCATTTTATATTATTTATTGTTATGGTTTCTTATTCAAATTCGTTCAATTTCCCTTTTATTTTTATATGCTTGGTTTAAAGGAGACTTATTGTCAGCCTATCATGAATCATAAAACTTTGAAATGATGAGATTAGAAATGTCTGATTCAACCCCTTATGAAATAATAGCGGATCCAACCAAAAATGATACGAAATAGATTGAGAGGATATTTTTTTTTATAGGAGAAGGATACGAGGATGTTGCTCCAAGTTTAAGACATGATTAAGTTGGGACAGGCAAGCCAATATGGAGCCGAGAGCTCAAAGATTCGAGTATAGGCTGAGCACTTGAATGTATCACTGACACAACGTCCCTCATTATCTCACATGAGCCGAAGAAAAGACGGGAGCAAAGACTCGTTTTCAGTTTAAGCCCCAGACCCAAACATTCAGAAGTCCGAGTGATGCTGACGGCTCATTGACTCAAGCATGTTTTGTCTCGGTTTTCGCAGTGAATTATGGAGATAACAGGACTTTGCGCAGTGTTGAGACCGAAACACCGTCTCTGCAGTTCGGAATTGACAAAATATTACATGAAAACAACAACAACAACAACAATAAAACCCAGAAATTCTATGGGGGGTCACAGCAATGCTTGAAACAAAGTCAAAATCGTGTCTGTAATTGTTTCTTACGCGAGGCTTAGTTACATACAACTTTTTCTCTTTGCCACATTTTTTACTCGCCAGTTTTTGGGGGCGTCAAAACTGTCTTGAGTCACCTGGTGGACAGAGAGACCTCGCACACTGGGGCAAAACAGCCATCTTTCTAATGATTGCCTTTGAGACGCCATCGCATGAAATTGATTTAAACAAAAGCAATAGTCAATGTTTCATTTAATGCTATTATCGTCTTTCATTATTTCTCATCCAATAATGGCATAATTTTCGCGGAAATCATGTGTGTTCACTAAAAACAAAATACCCAATGCGCACACTGCTGTAACTTTCACCCTCTGTGCGTAGCCCCATCGTCCTTCTTTTGTTTAGTTTTCTTGACATAAGTCGATGAGAGAGCAGGGCTGAACAAAGGTGTTGTGGTGGTTTCCGTACGAAATAGTATGAGATTGTTAGTCGAGGGTTTAGCTAGTTGATTCCAAGATAGCAAGGTTGGTGTTAGGTAGTTCATGAGATGCCATGTTTATGCTGTCTCATTCTAGTCTTCTCTGCTTTGCCAGGATTGTCTGAATCCTTGGTAGCTTTAGGAACAGTTAGGATAAACATAGGAGAAATTTTTGTCACGACAAAGGTTTGAGGCTGGCGGGGCACTGAGTCAGTTCTGTTTTACATTTGTTTTGGCCCAGTGAGCGAGGTCTCCTTTTTCCGCCCACTGACCAGAGGGTATGTATTTATAGAGAGATCTCACTTCAACCAAATCGCGAAACTAGGTCGCTGAGGTAAACAAGAAATTGAAGAATTGAAAGATACTACCTTCACCAAAGATAGTGTGCATATCTGTTTACAGTGGTTTGTTCATATTTTTGGGCTGATTGAAACTACTTATAGTCGTTCGTAAGCTGTTAAGCCCCGTGGAAATGCACAAACCGGTATTGTTTACCGCAGCGACATACTTTCCGCTCTATGCTAACAATGGTTTCGCGGCGCCTCCCGAGTCTCGCAGTGCAAATCGTCCAATAGGGAAACCTATCTATAACATTACGTACTCTCTGAGCTGACTCAATACAGTTTAGACGCGTCCGAACTAGTAAGACAGACATGTTTCAGTCCTGCCAGTGCCCGAGGTCCCGTTTAACGCCAGAGTTCACATCTCACACTAAATAACACCAGTACAAAACAGAATCGACTCAGTGTGTCAGATACCAACCGAATGTTAGGATGAGAGTTATACATTTGGTGTTTTACTGAAGAATATGGAGAGATAATATGCTGCAATGTCGTGAAGTTCATCTTTCGCTTATATAATAGAGATATATGTCAAAGGGGAACAATTAAAACATTAGCTAGGGATAGATGGTATCTCACCATATTCAGTGTTCTAATCAATTTCATCTTCCTTGAACTAATCGCACAAATGGATGGGCGGTCATGCATAGTTAGTGCCCGGAACAGCCATTTCTATATGGCAAGAATGTATTTTTATTTCTTTTCCTCATGTATTTGTGGTTTGTACGTCGGAGTCTTCGGCAGTGTTTTTGACCCCCTAAGGGTTAAGTTTTGAGGTTTTGGCGTTTATGAGCCGGTAGGCAAGGAAAACCCCTGTCGTGTTTTCATTTCAAACTATAATTTTTATGTAAATTTTGTGGTTTATTGCCTTCAGAGGTTTTCGGGTTAGTTTTGCCAGGTACCCCGGGAATAATGACTTGGTATACAGAGAATTTTGTACCGTGTTTAATGAAATATGAACTGATCTGAATGTGACATTGTGCGTTTACTTTTACTGTCACACGATGGCGCCTGAATTAAAATAAAATACTATGCAACATTTATTTTTGCATTGACGGGACGAAAGCTTTTTCCAGTTGTTGAGTTCTTCTCCTAGGTGGTCTTTAGAATTACACCATCCTTTAAATTTTGAGTGTTTATTCAGACGTGAATAAATATGATAACTATTGGGGGAAAAGCAGTTCTTAAAATTATTTATTATTTTTTAAGAACCCCCATTGTAATACTCCTCTGTGGTATGATAAATGTAAAATAAAACATCACTTTTGAATTTGACATTAGTATCTAGGTGGTTTTGGAGAGCCCATCAAAGGAGTAATAAATGTACATGAAAGGTGTCATTATAGCAAAGGGTCCTGGCGGTGTAGACAACTGCTCTTGCCTCTGGAATCTTTTCCTATGTTCAAATCACAGAGATGAGAAGTTACTAACGTTGTTAGTATGGTTTTTTTTTTTTTCGTCTCTAGTTTACTTTTGAATCATTTTCTAACATCTGTGACCATACCTAGCTCACACTCAATGGAGGTGAAGATCATTATCTGGAAGATGTTCATACTTGTAACACGCCTGCTATTTTACAAACTAATCAAGACATTTTCCCACAAGCACAAGGAGTTCATCGCCCAGGTATCAATTCCGAGATACATCAGATACTGTCAGAGAAATACTGAGTTGTGTTCACCGACTTTTCTAAATAACCAAAATACCCAATTTCATTGGCTTTGAAAGGGAACGTGGAAAGATTAGCAATTTAACTGGCAGCAAAAAGGTTAACTAACTTTTCAAAAAGACAAAGGATCATGGAAAACAATGCATTTTGGGGAGCCTTTATAAGTTATTACATTTGCCACCACGTCTCACTGACATCAAAGATGTAGGAAAACAAAAGTCCAGTTAGACAATGGCACTCTCTGATACTATTCAGAGCAGTTGGTTTAATCCTACCTCTTTTTCCTCTGGATCTGATCATGTGTTGATAGCAGCCATGCTAGCATTAAGAGGAAGAATAACTTCCAAGATTCCATCTTGAGAAATTTGTCTCTGAAGGTTTTCACAGCTTTTGCTCTCTACACAACATAGGATAAATATCATTGTGTTTTTTCCAGAGAGGACAAATCTCGCTGTTCTTTTCTGATGAGAAAACGTCTGTACTATTACTGGCTTTCAAGTTCCCGGATGATATTCATTTGTTATGACATGTTTTGACCATGTAAACCACACGGAAACATGAAAGGCTTTCTGGTCCAGTGAAGAAACTTGGAGAGGATTAAATACTTCAGATAGGGAACTGGTGGCCAACGAGGCAACATTGTCTGTAGTGAAGTAAAATATCCTTTATACTAAAACAGATCAATAAATGAAAGAATAAATATGTAATCTGAACGACTTTGCCGTACTTTTAAAATTTTTATTATTATTGAGCTTTAGAATTATAATAGCATATAAATATTATCTATACAAAGAACCACGTATACAGAAATGAATAAATGTCTGAGCAAGACAACTTAGTCGTGCTCTAGTAAATACCCCTTTATAATTAAAAGATCATTGAATAAATAAATAAATATGTTTTTCTCCCGGGAAGGACATCTATTTTAGAGGGATAACCTAGGCATAAACAAGCGCCGATAGACAGGCTTAAACACACACAGTATAATGAAGCTTGATTTGCCTTTTCCTTTTTTCTTTTCCCCTTATGTCTTATCCCATCGTTTCTGTATTATTTCCTACTAGATGACCTACCGGGCATTGCCCGGAATCCCAACTCTCTCTAATATAATAAAAGTAATAAACTACAGTCTTGCTTCAGAACTCATGCGCACCAGAACACCACGCACCAAACTGAACGCTTGATACGGTTACTTTTTATGACATGCACGGTACTATATAATTATTACGAAACAAACATGCAAATATACAGATGTTACATAGCAATAAACATTTCATTTTTAAAAAATACATGCTTGAAGTAAACAACTTTTAATTATAGCCATCACCTTCCTTATCTCAATTGCCACCTTCCTGTCAAATTTAAGGCCTGAAGAGTGTATAGTTTGGTCAGTTAGTCATGCCAAAGGTTGCAAGTTACTGAAATATTTAATAGATTGTAAGCTTTGCTACATACGGCACTTTCTTATTTGCCATATTTTGACGGTAAGAAGTGGTGGGTTCAGGGAGATCAGAGAAAAACAAACGAACAACAACAACAACAAAAAAAGTCGAGAACATGATTGCAGGGCACCAATCCCAGAGTTTTGAAACCACAAGTCAGGAAGATTAAACAAACAAAACTATGACCATCAAAAAATAAACATACAAACACACAAACATACAAACATACAAACAAAAAAATAGGAGAGAAGTTCGGGGAGAATGGGAGTGGAGATGGAAAGGGCTGGTTTCAGATGAAAATTAATAATAAAGACAAAAATAATGATGGTTATGAAACTAATGATAATGATGACAACAATAACAATATTAATAATCTTACTTCTACTACGACCACTACTACTACTACTACTAATAATGATACCATGCAGAGTGTCTGTTCCCACTATATTATTAACTAGTGATAACAGCCCCATCCAGTATTAATAATGATAAATTCCACAGACCATTCTTACACAGCCAAAACATTTGGAAAGGCATGCGAGACGAAAAGGCATGAAACAATGCACCTGACCAATGCGCCTGATAGACGTGTCGGAAAAGTTTAATATATGCGCAGACATAGGCGACAAATAGTTGTCGGGTGAGACTGAGGATGACAGTAAAGGACAGGTTCGGACTGAGATAAGTCACAGTCAAATGCTGCGTGTGATTTTGCATGGTAGTCGCAAAACAGTGGTAAGAAACTCCTCAAGTAGAGAGAGAGAGAGAGAGGGGGGCAGGTGACGACCTTCAGAGGGAGTGTGGGTTCTTTCATGAGATATTTCAGCCTTTAACTTCCTGACACTTTCTAGAACCCCCGACCACACGGAGGTGACGTCATGCTTCAGGGCGTTCGTCACCCATCCTTTTTTTTGGTTGTTGTTGTTGTTGCTTCTTCGTCGCCATGATCAGGGTTTGAACAAGTGTTTGCTGGTTGTTAGTGCAAATGTCTTATCGATTATGGTCGGCGGGAACACACGAATCCTGGACTTAGACGTTCTAACTCCCGCCCATCAACTTTTGAGAAATTGGTGATTGAAGTGTCATTATGCTCATAGCTCTTTTGATGATACGGTCTTTTTTTTTTTTTTTTTTAGTAATACTTACAAATTACACACCGAATCTGCTCGACACTTTGATACACAATGGAGAAGGAAGGAAATCATTTCTGTTTCTCTTTTGGCGTCGACAAGGACAACTATAGCGTTTATAGAATTGAGGTCTGATGGGCCAAAGACGCGTTGACGTGTAAAAATAAAAAATAAAATACAATAATAAAAAAAATAAATTTTAGCACATGCGTGGTTTTGTCACATGAGAAACAACAATGTCTGGAGCCCCTTCGACCAATGCATTGTGCAGGTCACACATTCTTCCAGTCTAGCCAAACACTAAACACTGTACGTGTTTACCTTCAATCCAGGTCTATAATTAGCGTGATTGATGCTCTTTGATTTGCTTTCATCCCCTCCCCCTAAAAAAATTACACCCAGACGGATTGTTTACCCCCACCCCCAAATCCTTCACCCCTCCACTGCCCCCATCTCAAGCTCTTAAGTTAAGCCCAGGCCGGCAATTTACACTGAGTTATGAAAGCACACACTATAGGGCATTGTTCTTTCACCCCGGCATTTTCATCAAGGGCGGAACAGAAATGGGTTCGTTGGGAAGGACGGCATTCTAAACTTGAAGAAAAAACTTGAAGAAAACTCCTTGATTGTGGCTTGAGAATTCGCTCTACACTCTTGCTACTATTCGCTGCTAACATTAATTTTTTGCTAATGTCCTATTAACTCCTTGAAGTTATTTTATATTTTCTATTGATTTAAAAGGGGTGAGATGGGTGGGGAGAGTATAATATCACATGATGGCCAACCTTCCATTTCCGATTATTGAATTCTTCTTGTCTTTGTTTCATCCAGAATGTTGCTGGTTGTTGGTCATCTCTGGCTACAGTTTTCCTTCATTATGTTTCACTGATGTTCCCGTTTGCTTCTTCTTGTTATGATAGTCGCCCTAAAACTTCGGGTGGTCTCACAGTGTCAATAGCTGCCATTGATCACAACTTGCCGTCTCGATGTATGCTTTGTTTAACGATGGTTTCATCACTTCTCGTTTACGAGCATAGTTGTTAACGTCCTACAAAGTTGTTATGTTCTTTTGTGACACGGAAAAAGACACCCGGAGAGAGATGTATTTTTAAAAATCGGTGGTTTCGGGAATATTAAGCCATCCAACTCCCAAATTTGGCATTTTTGTTTGTTTTGTTTTGCTTTTGGAGGTTCATTACAGAATAAATGAAATATTCCAGTGGAGAACCGTGAGTTTCTAAAGTTGAACAGAATGAGTCAATAGTGGTCACAATATTGGCGCCTTACAACTGCTGCTAGGCGTGTACATTATTGGCAGTTTAGTAGTTATGCAGCTCGCCGTTACAGAGATCTTGGCGAGGTTACATTTTCTCAGTAGTATTTCTTGAGAGATCTGAGTCTCCAAGGTCTAGTTTAATGATTGTATTGTTTCGCATTTTCTCGTCAATATGTTCAAAATTTAGTTCCAAAAACACATTAATATATTTTTCCTCAGTATTGATTGCCTCTTTGTTACAAGAGTTGTCCGGGGTTTCATTATGCAATGCCTTTTTTCTGTTGCTGTGTCAATAGGAAAGTGATATTTCGATTAATGGAACTACCTCCGGCAAGACAGATTGATTTGCACGTGTGCTGAAGGTTGAAATTGCACTGTGACAAAACTAGAGGATTCATGGTTGGAGAGTTACACTATTAGAGCATGATGGCAAGAATAGAAGGAAGAACAGTGCTGTATGGAACCGGACCTTTGTGACAAAAAAAGAACAACACTCAAAAGGCGATTGATGTGAAAATTCCTTGAAAATCTATATAGCAGTGCTGGTTAGTATAGGAACTACATCATTTATTGTAAGAAAAGCCTAGACATTGCTCAAAGAGCGTCATACATAGTTTCAAGTTTTGGATATCCAGAAAGACAGAAGACCTTCAACTTTGAAAGGGGTCTCTTTTTTTTTTCCGTTCATCATCATTCATCCATGATAGACTGAGGCTTACGTGAAAATTATGTGAAAATCTGTGTTGAATGTGGGGACGACTTTTATACTGTGAGAACATAAAGCGCTGTTTAGGGACAGTGGATTCAAGTTGAAGCTTTGGATACCTAGACCGGACAGTGGTTCTCAGACTTTTACCAAAGGATCCCGATTTCTCTTATCACCATTTCTCCATGATAGACAGAGAGAAGTCACTGTGTTGGGCTGATGTCCCCTAAGGTCCCCAGGACCCTGGGATCTGGGGGAGATGTACGAACACGCACGTAGACATGGGCATACGGCGTCACACGAAGGTTATGCTTGGAGTTATCTTCCTTACCTACTTGGTCTACGGAAATTTTTTGTAAGTTGTCTTCCCTTGTTAGCAATATTATAGTCACTTATAAAATTTTAATTTAGAGTCTTATTTGGAATCGAGAAAGTTGCATACTACTATACTATGTACCACATAAGTTTGACGTAAATCTTCCCGAGTATTGTATGAAATGATAAAACGAGAATTAAGCACAGAATCTGAAACAAAACTGAGAGCTGTAACCTTTTTCGTCAGTGATCATCCACTGGCTTTTAAGAATCATCTTTATTAAATTCCCTTGAGAATCGTGAAACTCTTGTTTCAAGATAACTTTATTTTCACTCTGTCACGTTTCAAAAAAGAACAATTAGGAAGTTCAAAGTGCCTAAGAACTTGTGTAACAAACAAGAGCCCAAGAGAAACTATTGGTCTAAGAGAATCAGGGAACTCGGGTTCATCATAACCTTATTTCACCCTGTCCCAAGTCAAAATGGAAAAAATATAGACTATTTTTAGGAATTTGTGTTTAAAAAAAGAGAGAAAGAGAGAGAGACCACAAGAAAGTATTCTGTCTCGAGCATCAAGGGACTATTACTGCACGGTAAACTTATTTCCACTCCTTCCCATATTAAAATGGAAAACTTAGGAAGTTGAAATTGTCTGTAACTTCAGGCAAAATTAGATAAGAACCTTTTTATTATACCATAAGTGTAATTCACGTTCACAGAGTGTTTAAGAGCATAACATGGTACACACATCTTTCCTATCATTATAAAACTAATCATAACTCAATATCATGGTGTGGAACCTTAGTAAACTATGGCACACATCTTACTATATGTAATAATATTATCTTGTTGAGGCAAATTGCAGATGGCTAAAACGATCTTCGGTATTTTTCTTGGTGTAATATACAAGAACCCACCAGAGAGACAGTATAGGGCTTTCTCACTTCTGTGTCAGTGCAACCTTCAAGAATTTCACTTTGCCAGGCTTGTACTTCACATTAACTCTTGGTATCCCGAATGTCGGCATATGTCAGTGTGACAAAGAGCTGCCCCGTTTTAGTTTGTGACTATTAAATTATAATTGACTGTAAAAAAAACAACGGAAGCATTTTTATCAAGTTCACATCAAAGCAATCACAATGACACATCTGCATTGCAAATTATATACCGGTATAAAGTTCCAAAGGTATGTTGCGTATCTATAATGAGACTGCTGTCTTTTTTGCGACGCAGCACGTTTGTTTTGCGTGTATAAGTTTTAAAAATGGCGACAGCTTTCGACCATCAAAGATGCATAAAAAGAAATTGAAATACGGCGATATTATGAATAGCAGTAAACAAAATTTCACTACTATTTGTCCTGCTGTGTGTCAGAGTTAGTCATTCCGGTAACTATGGCTTGCTGGTTGATCATTTATGTAGAGTAAATTTTTGAAGGTTGTCGGGGCTAAGATCAGGGCTGGATTAACCATTAAGCAAACTAAGCATGTGCTTGGGGCATGAGGAGTTACTTACCACTAAAGAAGTATTACGGAAACAGGACACTGGACATTAGTTTGACTTGTGTCATATCCTTACGTGAATAGTAATAGTTGTTTTCCTTCTGTGAACAGCAGGGCCAGGCTGTAAAATTATAAAATTACTCCCATGTACAAATCATTGTTATAATCATGACAGTCTGTGAACTAGAATGTCACTTTAGTCCACATTTAAGATGAGTTAGGACATGTGCTGGAGTTGGACTGGCACTGTTGATGTGTTATACATGCATAGGCCTATATCGTTTGGAAATCTAGGCGAGTAGGTTAATGTTGCTCCTATTCTTGTCGATGCTGTACATTTCCCCCCTGACAAAAATTAAATGAACAGTAGATCTATCTCGCTGACGTAAGATATGACAAATACATGTTGAAGTGAAGAGACGAATGGAATGCTTTGAGTCTGCGGTGAAAGGACAATTAAACAAAAACTATTGGTGAAGCCGATTTCGTCATCGGTCCCTGAGACTAACTCAAAAATTCGAAAAATCGATTTTATATATATTCCACTACATTCCAAGCAGCATCGAAATGATCTTAGCTATAGACTCCTTAGCCGGAAAATAATCGAATAGCCAACTCTCAAAAAGTCATCGAAACTAGACCAGTTAATTGCACTGAAGTAAAATAGTTTTTTTTAACTTCTCCTGAAAAGTAGTCAAAACAGGCATTGTTGGGGAACGGTGACGTCATATTCCTTGCGCTTTTGCTTGTTCACATACTGATAGCGGTTCACGTAAAGACATCATTGACTTATTTCATGGAACTCTGAGCTAAAAGATATTTACCTGGTAAAAAAAGAACGATTCTTGAACTAATTATTTAGTGCTGCAACCGTTAACTTTCCTTGAAAAGAAGATGCCAACGTACATAAAATATTGAATCAGAATGACATGTTTTCCCTAATACACATCTGCATGGTCCATTTTCAGACATGGTCATTTAAATGCCATTTATAGATCACATGGTCAGCATCGATGACGTTGAATTCATTCATGAAAAAATAATATAAATTTTCTCTGAGAACCAGCTCACTTGATACCAGATATTGTATAGTTAACTACAAGAACTTTGAGACGTTATCAGTAGTTTTAAGCTAGAAAAACAGGGATCAATAATCTCAGCAAAGCCTTTAACTAACCCTACCTCTTCTAGCATAGCAAATCGTGCTTGAAGCTAGATTTATATAACAACAACCCCCCCCCCTCCCCCCTCCCTAAAAAAAAAAAAAGACATGGAGAAACATGCAAAAATAATTACGCCCCCCTCCCGAAAAAAATAAATCGCCACGCCTTTTTTATTTTTGATTTGTTGTTTCATACACCGGCGTGTCAAATTGCATACCTTTTCAGCTCCCCGGGGGACACTATAAATTTCAAGAGAGTTTATTGCTGTTTCCCAGGCGTATTTCAATCCCTCGGCTGGGGGTCCCCCGCACCTGGTCCGCCGCTGAAACTGAGGGGAGATGTTACTGGTTATTTTCTTGCCAGAGAATCGTGCTATACCAAAAGAGGAGAATGCTGGCTGGGATTTGGGGTCGGGGTGGGGGGAGTGGGGGTGTAGTGGGTGGGGGCGGGAGTATTAAACAACGGAGCGAAGAACGAGTCACATCCAGAGCAGTTATTTGAAAGTGAATCAGTTAAACAACGATAGTAACAACTGCTGTTGCTATCACAAGGACCACTGCCACTATAATGAGACCAGTAATATTGACCACATCTATTCCTAGAGTAGCTCTATCAACAACACAACTACAACTACAACAATGACACACCATACAACAACAACAACAACAACAACAGCCACTACTGCTACCACAACGACTACTGCCACTACAATGAGACTAGTACTTTCAAAGATACTACATACAATAAGATTGGACAGCTAGCGCGTTTAGCGTGCACAAATTTTCCCACCGCCACCTAGCGGCGAATGCGCGATGTCATGAACAATGCAGTAGTTTTATAAGGCCAAAGACGGAAAATATTGAATTTTTTGTTCATTGCTCAACTATAGCTGTAGGCCTTGATCATCGACACTTATATTGGTATAACGTCAGACACTGTGGGGAAATCTTTGCCATTTTTTTAAAAGTTACAGTATCATTAATTTATCATTATATCAAGCATTCTTTTCATGCTGTGCTCCATGTGCACGATTTTTTTAGAGGTGAGGGGAAGAGAGTGTCTCATCTTATCGTTTCTAGTATCTTTGATAATACTGACCTCCACTGTTCCTATAATAACTCTTACAATAGCACTCTTACAACTACAACAATGGCACACCATACAGTGTTTTACAACAACAACGATAACAGTAACAATCACAACAACATCATACAACACCACCACCACGAAATACAACAACAGCAACAACACATCATAACAACAACCGCATAGCAGCGACAATGAGGCAACATAACACAACACCAAGGACATCATGAGAACAACAGCAACACAACACATCATAACAACGACACAACAACATTACAACACAACAACAAATACAACAACGCAACTATACAACAACAACAACATCACACAACAAGCTCTGGGCTTTAATAACAACAGCGTGATGTAAAAAAAAAAAAAAAGAAACAAAAAAATCCCTTGAACAAACCCTGGAATAAAGATACCATCGATTTGTCTGGGACCAAAACCTGATACTAGAAATATAACCATCAATAACACGGGCTTGTTTAGGAAATTCCACTACGCAGCACTTTGGACCTCCCCAACTTCCTTCACGTTGGTTTATTATGAGCCAACTCGGGTTTTATTGGTCTCAGTTCGTAATTTACACCTCTGTATTTTCCAATTGGGTTATATGCTATATACCCTCACAAATCACACTTCAACGGAGTACCATACTTTTCGGAGTAACAAGTTTCCTCCTCGGAGTTAACGCTCGTTGCGTTCCTCTTAGATCTGTAAGGGGGAATTTTGTTTTGTTTGGCTGTAGTGGAGAAATTATACATTATTACTGTTCCAATTGGAACGAGGAGGAGTTATTTCAAAGACAGGTGTCATAATTTTAAGAGATTCCGGGTTCAAAGCACGGTGGCTATATATAGATTCTAGTGATCATACAAGCTCTGCTTATGAGGAAACCTGTCTGTGGCCGTGAATGTTGTGTGTGTGTGAGAGAGAGAGAGAGAGAGAAAGAGACAGACAGACAGACAGATAGATAGAGTGACACACACACAGAGACATAGAAACCGAAAGAAAGACAGTGAGACAAAGAGAGGCAGAGAAAGACAAAGAGACAGAGAGAGAAAGAGAAAGAGACACACACAGAAGGAGAGAGGGGGGAGAGAGAGGGGGAGAAAGGGGGAGGGAAAGAGGGAGAGGGGGCTAGGAAACAAGCAGGGACAGGCAGACAAAGTAAGAGAGAGAGAATGAGAGAGAGAAACGAATAGACATAGATGGAGAGAGACAGACAAACAGAGGGAAAGGGAGAATAGAAAAAGAGAGACACACACACAGACACACAGACAAGAGGTAGAGAGAAATACAAAGACACACAGACAAGAGGTAGAGAGAAATACACACATACATCGTCAAGAGGTAGAGAGAAACACACACATACACCATCAAGAGGTAGAGAGTAATACACACACACACCGTCAAGAGGTAGAGAGAAACACACAGACACACAGACAAGAGGTAGAGAGAAATACACACACACACCGTCAAGAGGTAGAGAGAAATACACAGACACACAGACAAGAGGTAGAGAGAAAGACACACCCACACCGTCAAGAGGTAGAGAGAAACACACAGACACACAGACAAGAGGTAGAGAGAAATACACAGACACACAGACAAGAGGTAGAAACACACGCACACACACACTACACGCACACCGAAGATACACACAAAAATGATTAAAAACGCCTTAAAAACAGTTTACCATTAGTCATCGAAATGTGACATATGTGACCATCGCAGGCGTGATACCACGGCGCACACTGCGTAAGCAACCGTGTGTCACTCTGGCTTTTGTATTAGTCATACGGCGCTGTCTCTCTCGCCGACTTTGAGGGTATTCCAATAGTAATGAAGTAGTCATAAACTGGCCTCTATTGGTTGTATCAAGCGCATCGAGGAGGTCTTAAGGGCTGGAAACATTTCTAGCTTTGTCTTAAGATCCCGGGGTTCCATGTTGTTGTAAGTGGTTGTAGTTGCTTTGATGATGGCGGAAATAATAGCCGGCATTGGTTTCTTACTATAATTGAGCTAAAGGGTGAACCTATACGCAGCCAAAACCCCGCGACTTCGCCATAAAAAATTATGAAACGTGGTGTACTGCATCAATTTTTGACGATGAGTTACGTGGACACATTTCATTTTGAACCAAAATCAGTCTTTACTATTATTTGCTTAAGATTTTTTTGTTTGTTTGTTTGTTTGTTTGAGCCGCAAAAATAAAGACGCATTTTCTTCAAGTAGAATGAAAAAGCATGATCGGAAATTGCGCTCTACGTCACTCTTTAAAAATTGGTGGCAGAAAGTCAACTTTATCACATTTTGTGTTTTATGCAAGGAATTGCGGTAATACAAAACGATCTAGATCTATTTTTAGTCTTTGCATCGAATCGAAGTGCCGTTATAAACGGGGCCCGGATCTAAATATATATATATCAGGTTGACTTTGTATGGGGAACATTTGCAAGATTTATCTTGCACGGGTCGGCTAGTATTATTAAACTAGATGACGTACCCGGCATTAAACCGTAACTGTAACCAATGTTCCCACTCTTCTCTCTCACTCTCTCTGATCCCATAATAGTCCGCAGTCTTGCTCTAGAACTCATGCGCAGCAGGACACTACGAGCCAACTGAACCCTTGTCAACTACAGTTTTGAATAAGGAAGTGTATATATCCGTACAACATGTTGTATGGATCCGTACAACACGTTGTTTGGATATGGACAGTACATATCCGTACAACATGTTTACCAAATGCGCGACTGGTGAAGGTTTGCTGAAACAAAACTTGGTATGGCGTTCACGAATTTAAAGTGACAACACATGGAATAGTCAGATGGACCTGGAGGCATGAGGGTCTAGTCAGTTTGTATCAATGGGCGGTAGTCAGATTGACTAATCAGGCGAAAAGGAGCTGGGGTAGCCATTGGTGATCGACGTACACTCAAGTATAATATTATTAACGCAGATCACGCTATCTCCGAGCAGAAGTCGGATTGTTTTGCTACTAAGCCGAATCATATTTTTAAAACTATGCAAATTAACAAGGTCAGTAATATAGGTCACTGGTGCTGACTATGAGTATTCCGGTATGTGTTCTACGTCATCGAATTGTGTGTGTTGTACGGATATGCACTGTCCATATCCGATATGCGCTTCCTTTGAATAAACAGAATCGATGGAAACAAAAACGAATGGGTTAGAGTAGTTGAAACTTGAGAAAATCAATTGTATAGTTTTTGAAACCCTCATTTCAGCTGTAGTGTTGAGCAAAATGGCCAAAATTGCACCACAATGAATCACTTCCGCCATCATTTTTTATTTATTTATGTATTTCTTTTTTTAAAATTGTCAGTGAATTCTAAAGGATAAACTAGACCCTTCGATCTATAACGAAAAGGTTACTTACTGAAAACAAAGAGCCAGATCTAATCCTAATTGTGACCATAACACCGTGTGAATTTCCCCCATAATTTATTCTGCAAACACTACCCGGAGTTGGTCACGCTGCCCGTGTATGTTTTATGTTATTTTCATTTAGAATTTAATTAAAAACAACCACAGCAAAAAAACAAAACAACTGTAGATCTGTACCAGTGCTTCTCAACCTGATTCTGTCCAAGACCCCACTTCAGTTTTCTCAATAAACGTGCAACCCACCATGATCGGGCAGAGTTTAGTATACAGTATGTACAAAAAGATTTTAAAACTATATATTTATATATTACCATGAAAGTCGTGCACCTGTCAAGTTCGATGTTTTAATCCCAGCTAAGCAAGGAAACCAACAACACCATATACACAAACAACAGTTTATCTATACAATTAAGTTAAAATACACTATAAAATTAGGATTTCTGTGAAAAACGCCCGTGCCCCATTCTGATCCACCCCCCCCCCCCCCAATTCAATCCACCCCCCCAGGCCTTGCCCGCACCGGGACGGACAGATAGACAGACAGACACACACACACACACACACACCCGTTTATTCATCTTTGTACCAAGCGCCACATAGAGCCCCCACAACTCTCCTATCTGTGTGTTATTTATTATCTCTTTTTCTTCTCCATGGCTTTGTTAAATTTTTTTTAAAACAAATACATTACAGCTCGGCGAAACTTCAAAATTGAGATTGCAGTCCCGTGTTTTATGATGGATTGTCTATCTGTTTTGATATGTCTGGCAAGATGAATGATTATTATTGTAACAAACTGACGCGAGATATCAGGTCGTTCATTATATGATCGTGGCAAATGTCTCACACTGTAATCAAGTAACCTGGGAAGTAGAGACTCCTAAGGAAGAATACCGTCAAATTAAAGCTGGTTAGTGTAAATGGTTCGTTGAAAAGTTGAACGACATTTGCTTACTCGTAATTATGTTTGATTTGGTATTGCGGTTATGATAATTATGATCATTATTTTTGTTTTTTCCCCCATCATCATCATCATTATCCTCATCATCATCATTGGCAGTGTCACCATTAACAAGCATCGTCATTATCTCCACCACGGATCCATCATCATCATCACCACCATCATCATCATCATCACCACCATCATCACTACCATCATCACCACCACTTCAATCATCATCATCATCACCGCCATCATCATCATCACCACTACCATCATCACCACCATTTCAATCATCATCACCACAATCATCATCATCATTCTCCTCTGCGTCATCACCACCACTACAAGCATCTTTATCCCTCATCACTACCATCATCACCACCATCATTATCACCACCATCATCGTCATCACCATCATCATCATCATCATCTTCATCACCACCATCATCACCACCATCATCATCATCATCATCATTAATTCAATCATCATCTTAATCTTCATCTCCACCACTTCAGCCATCATCATCATCATCATACTCATCATCACCATCATTATCACCACCACCACCACCATCATCATCATCATCATCATCTTCATCACCACCACTTCAGCCATCATCATCATCATCATCATCATCATCTCCATCACGTTTTTCGTAATTTCCATTTACGACTGAAGCAGACTATATTAATTACACATTACAATTTGTATTGTGTGTTCAGTTAACAAAATGTCCCACTCTCACATTGCTGCGAGGCTGTTGTCACTTGTAGGCTAGAGTAGTAGCACACTGAATCAAGTCTGTTTTGCGTCGAGTTTGAGTCGGACTTGGAACTCCCTCTGAATCAACTAACGAGACAGACAAATCTCAGTATCAACAATGCATGGGGTCCCGTTTTACTCTGGAGTCAATAACACGGAGACAAAAGAGGCTAGCCTCAGTGCGCTACGGGCCTGGCCCAAACAGAAATTTCCAGAACAACTTATCGAAAACACACCCTTATTTCAAATCGTGAATGGAAACAATGTTGACCTTGACGAAGTTGACCTTGGATATGTGAGATCTTTATCACGCGCATCTGAGGTTAAAATTATGTGTATTTATAACCAATTATTACTAGGGATATCGCGCCTTGCTTTTCTGCAGTTATGGGGTGGATTAAGTCGAAAAAAAATGAGTAAACAAGCGGATGTACGGGATATTGGGTGGTCTGAACACACTATATTGTTCAGCTGATGGGGCAATTTGGTGTTCTAGATGATGCCCAGTCCGCATAGATCTATCTATCTATCTATCTATCTATCTATCTATCTATCTATCTATCTATCTATCTATCTATCTATCTATCTATCTATCTATCTATCTATCTATCTATCTATCTATCTATCTATCTATCTATCTATCTATCTATCTATCTATCTACCTACCTACCTACCTATCTATCTATCTATCTATCTATCTATCTATCTATCTATCTATCTATCTATCTATCTATCTATCTATCTATCTGTCTGTCTGTCTGTCTGCCTGTCTGTCTGTCTGTCTATCCGTCTGTCCATCCATCTACTTTTCCATCTATTTTTCCATCCATCCATCCATCCATCGATCGATCCACTCATCCATCCATTTTCCCATCCACGTATCCATTCGTCTGCCTGCCTGCCTGCCTGCTTGTCTGTCTATTTATCTGTCTGTCTGTCTGTCTGTCTGACTGACTGTCTGCCTGTCTGTCTCTTTGACTCTCTGATGAACTCATTCAGTTTTGCTTGCAATCGCAAACTTTTTTTTATCTTTCAGATACTTCCTTTAACGCATTAACTCATGTATCCTCCTTATGTTTTTCTTTCCTCCACAGAGCATTATCGTCCGTGGTTGCACTGGGGGCCAACATCATCTGCAACAAAATACCTGGACTAGCCCCTAAACAGCGGCTGATCTGTCGAAGCCGTCCAGACGCCATTGTGGCTATTGGAGAAGGGGCGAAACTGGGCAGTTCAGAGTGCCGATTCCAGTTTAAGAACATGCGGTGGAATTGCACGAGTATCAATAGTGACAAGTCTATGTTTGGATATGAAGAGTTGGGAGGTAAGAGATGTGTTTGCTGTTTGATGTTTGAGTACGTCAAATATCTATCTATCTATCTATCTATCTATCTATCTATCTATCTATCTATCTATCTATCTATCTATCTATCTATCTCTCTCTATCTATCTATCTATCTATCTATCTATCTATCTATCTATCTATCTATCTATCTATCTATCTATCTATCTATCTATCTGTCTGTCTGTCTGTCTGTCTGTCTGTCTGTCTGTCTGTCTATCTATCTATCTATCTATCTATCTATCTATCTATCTATCTATCTATCTATGTATCTATCTATCTATCTATCTATCTATCTATCTATCTATCTATCTATCTGTCTGTCTATCTATCTGTCTGCCTGTATGTGTGTCTGCCTCTCTTTCTCTCTCTGTGTCTTTCTGTCTATCAGTCAGATGAACCCATTGAGGTCTTCTTGCAGTTCCAATTCTAGGCATATTGGCAACTACACTCTTGCCTGTTTCAGTCTATCCGTCTCTCGTACTTATGCTGAGGATGTTGGCATGACATTCCTCCTTTACGTAATGTTTCTTTTTCGATGGATTTCGCCATTCTGTTTCGTCCTCTCCCTTTTTGAGTGTTTATCGTACGTAACTCACGCTATTCTGTGCAGTGTGACTCGCCAAAATACTCTTGCCGTTTCTTCCAGACATTACGGACAGTGGATCGAATAAATAGAGAAACAAAATATTGCATTGCATGAGCATCCACATCAACATCCATCCATCCACTTACGAACAAACACATTATAAGGCACACCTGACTCACACGTCTCCTGTCCTATAGTCGAAGCCACCTACCGTTAATCACTGGGTAGAATCGACAACGCAACACGAATTTCGTTCCGTTTAACCGAGTGTGAAATGACTCAGTACAGGTCAAAGTGGACAGGAATTTCTACAGCTGTTAGGGACCTTCCATAAAGTACGTATATTCAGAGAAAGGGGGGGGGGCGTTACCCTTGGGGTGGGGGAGGGGGAGGGGGAGAAGTAAAACCAAGGTTATGAAAAGCGGAGAAAGGGAGGAAAGGACGTGGCGGGAGGGGAGTGAAATTGCCAAAAGTGAGTGTCCATACTTTATAGACAGTCCCTTGATATGATTGTAGGTAACGTCATTAAGTTGCTTAGGGCGAGAGGGAGTGGGGTGTGAGTGGGTGTATATGTGGGGGACGGGGATAATAGTACAAAAGCGATACACTCAACAACACGAGGTTAAATACAACTTTTTCTTTTTGTCGTGATTTTGACTTTACGATTTTAGCGTCATGCTCCCCGTGGCGTTTCAACGAAAAACCACCGACGCACTACACAAAATAAATATCAATCAGCCAGTTAAGCAGAAAGTAGTAATTACTTGTCTCTCAGCTTGTGGTCTGTTGTAGTCGATATCACAACTTAGTTGTGGGTACAACTAATTCATTATACGTACATCGCTAGCGCCGATGCTAATAATTATTGGGTCCGTTAAAGAATTCAGCATTTTCTTACTTGGCAAATCAGAGAAAGGTGAGGCGCTTGGAAGTATACGCCTACTATGTTCTCAGAAAGTGCCAGTGAAAGAAAAGAAGAAAAACAAGTGACTGGGACGGGGATCGAACCTGCGACTTCTACTCGCCGTGCTGATCGCCTTGCCAGGGAGGAGAACACAACTCACTTGACAGTTCAGCACTGATCAATTTGCTTAGTGCTCCGTCTCTTCCAGGCATCTGCTTACGTTTATTTTATTTCAACGACTGTTTCTCTTTTATTGGAATGTTTTTCTGCTGCCATTTTATTTCACTCCTGATACAATCGCCATTCCTCGTTTCATGACATCCAAGAGCAACATCATACACATGAAAACAACAAATAAAGATACACAAGATCCTTTCTGTCCTCCGCAATTCGCCTCAACATGACATTTTAACTAGATGTGTGCCATATTTCATTATTGTTCCTTACCACGTCACTTCATGCATGCCTGTTATTGAGTTTATTGATTTGTGATATATGTTTATGTAATGATACGTAAGTTGTGTGTACCACGCACATGCTCAAAACGCTCCGAGAGAGAATTTCCCGCATGGGATAATAAAGTGATTCTTATCTTAAGTTATTTTATCTTGAAAACATTACATCCCACAGAATGTTCAAATCTTCTGTCTAAAAAAACAAACCTACTCAAAATGGCCGCGGAGCACTCCATAACGGTCTAGGCCTATTCCTTCTTTTAGTGACGTGAATGACTCATATCAATAGAGCCAGTATAATAATAATAATAGTTCGTCCATCAGGTATGATGATGACCTTAACAACACCAGAGGAATAAAGAACAGAAATTGTTGAGAATTTCAACACATGGACAATAAAGAGAACTAAAGGACACAGAGGACAGAATGGAAAGACTGTTCTTTCATGACTTATGGCTTCTCATGTGACTGATAAGTCCTATTTTTGCCCTGCAGACCCTTCCGCATAAATGACAAGAGTGCTCCGTTGGTTCAGTACCACTGGGCCTTTTCTTGCGCCGTTCTCTTTTTTTGATAGCCTGCTGGACTCTGTCAGCTTCCCATGCTTTGCTGCCTCTGGTAAGGGCCGCCCTCCAATTTGCACGATCAAGCGAGAGCTTTTCCCACTCACTCACATCAATGGCAGAGGCCTTCAGTGATTGCTTGAGAGTGCCTTTGTAACGTCTCTTTGGGGCCCCAACATTCCTCGTTCCATTGGAGAGCTCAGAGAAGAAGATTTGCTTAGGGAGTCTGGAGTCGGGCATTCTGACAACATGTCCTGCCCAACGTAGCTGAATTTTTTTCAGGTGGCAGAAGATGCTCAATTCCTTGGCACGATTGAGGACCTCAGTGTCTGGAATTTTATCCTGCCATTTGATCCTTAGGATCTTTCTAAGGCAGGCCAGATGAAAGTGATTTAGCTTTCTGGCATGCGATTGGTACACTGTCCAGGTTTCAGCCCCATAGAGTTGGGTGGGAAGGACCACAGCATTGTACACTTTCAGCTTAGTGTCTGTGCGAATGCCGGCAACATCCCATACTCTCTTTCGGAGCCTGCCAAATGCAGAGCTGGCTTTGCTGATTCTTGAGAGAATTTCAGTATCAACACGAGCCGCGGAAGACAGTGTACTGCCAAAATAGGTGAAGTTCTCCGACACCTTCAGAAGACTGTCATGGACTTTGATATTTGGGGTCACAGGATACTTGTCGTCTGGAGTAGGCTGATGGAGCACTTCCGTCTTCTTTGTGCTTATTGTGAGGCCAAAGTTGTCACAGGCACTAGAGAACTTATCAACACAGTTTTGCATGCTATCCTCATCCTGTGCCAGAAGTGCACAATCATCAGCAAATAGTAGGTCACAGACTTGAGTACTTTTGGTTTTGGTTTTTGCCTGAAGTCTCCTGAGGTTGAATAGACTGCCATCAGTTCGGTACTTGATGCTTACCCCTTGATGAGGAGAGCTAAAGGCTTCTTGTAGCATTGCAGAGAACATGATGCTGAACAGAGTTGGGGCTAAGACACAACCCTGTTTTACCCCATTTGTGACAGCAAAGGGCTCTGAAACACTGCCGTTGCTTTTGACTGCAGCTTGCATGCCATCATGAAACTGGCGCACTATTGTGATGAATTCGGGTGGACACCCAAACTTCGCCAAGATTTTCCAGAGGCCTTCACGACACACTGTGTCAAATGCTTTTGTGAGGTCAACAAATGTGATATACAGCGCTTTATTTTGTTCCATGCATTTTTCCTGAATCTGTCTGGCAGCAAAAATCATATCCGCCGTTCCCCTCTCTTTACGAAAGCCACATTGGCTCTCGGGAAGCAAGTCATTTGACGAGAGGTGATCAAGAAGGCGATTCAGAAGCATTCTTGCCAATATTTTGCCAGCAATTGAAAGTAGAGAGATTCCCCGATGGTTGTCACAGACTTGGCTGTCCCCTTAGTTTTTGTACAGATGGATGATTGAAGCATCTTTGAAGTCCTGTGGCAGCTTCCCTGCTTTCAACATATGATTGAACAACTCGGTCAACCTTTCAATAAGCTTTTCTCCACCGAAGGCATACACCTCAGCAGGAATTGAATCCACGCCTGGTGATTTGTTAAAGGACATCTGATTTGTGGCAGTTCGGGTCTCATTTGCTGTGAATGGCTTGGCAAGAGCTGCATTAATAGGAGTCTGAGGGAGGCGGTCAATGGACTCAGTATTTATATTTGATGGCCGATTTAGCACACCTCCGAAATGTTCTGCCCAACGCTGAATTATGGCATTCAATTCAACAATGCGTGTTGAACCATCTGACGCAAGAAGTGGCGTAGTGCCAGAGCGGGATGGTCCAAACACAGCTCGGAGGCTCTCAAAGAACTTTCTAGTGTTGTTTGTGTCGGCATATTTCTGAGTTTCTCTTACTCGCTCTTCAAGCCAGTCATTTTTCATTTTCCTCAGCTTCTGCTGGAGTACACCCTTACATGCACGCAGTGCATCAGCTTTTGCTGTGGAAGAGGGGTCACTGCAGTGAGCTTGGATGAGACTATTTTTTTCTTTGATGAGCACTTTGATTTCATTATCATTACCATTGAACCAGTCCTGGTGCTTGCGGACAGGAAAACCAACTGTGCTGCTGGCGCAAGAGTGTACAGTCGTATTTAGGTTAGTCCAGCTCTGTTCAATGTTCTCAGGGTCAAAAGTCACGCAATCCAATTTTGAGGAGAGTTCTGATGAGAGCTCGCTCTGTTTCTCAGCTGAGCAGAGTTTTGAAACATTTAGGCGTTTAGGTGGCGTTTTCCCTTGAGGGCGTCTATTGCGCCTCAATGTTAGTCTGAGCTTGCAAACAATGAGTCTGTGGTCAGTTCCACACTCGGCACCACACATCGCCTTTGTTACAAGGACATCCTTTCTGTCAGTCTTCCTCACAATGACATAGTCTATGAGATGCCAATGCTTTGAGCGGGGATGCATCCATGACGTTCTGTTTCTCACGGGGAGACTAAAATTTGTGTTGGTAATGAACAGGCCAAATTCAGCGCACAAAGTAAGTAAGCGCAACCCATTGTTATTGCATGAACCAACTCCATGAGGGCCCAAAACATTTGGCCACGCTGAGATTTCGGAGCCAACCCTAGCATTGAAGTCCCCCAAGAGAATCAGCTTATCAGCTGCCGGGACAGAGCATATGACAGATTCTAGATCAGAATAGAACTTGTCTTTGGCTTCATCTGGGTTTGTCATGGTGGGCGCATATGCGCTAATGAGGGTGGCTGACTGGCTTTTCCCAACTGGGATCCTGAGTGTCATTAGCCTGTCATTTATTTCAATTGGCATGGACTGCAAGTTTCTGACAAGGTCATTTTTAATTGCAAACCCAACACCATGCTGTCTCGGTTCGACTGCACCCTTGCCTTTCCAGAAGAAGGTGTATCCACCACTGAGCTCTTTGAGTTGGCCACTATCAGGGAGTCTGGTCTCACTGAGTGCCACTATGTCCAGGTTGTACCTGCTGAGCTCAATGGCAATAAGTGCAGTGCGTCTTTCCGGGTTGTTTGAGTTGTCCTGTAGTGTGCGTATATTCCAGGCTCCTAGCCTGAGTAAGCTGAATTTCTTTTTGTTTCGACCGCAAAAAGGGATCCCCACTGGTCGCGGTATACCAGTCAGGGTGATGTGAAGTGGGCTTTCTTTAGGGCACCTTTTCTAGCCCCTTCCTCAGTTGAGGTGAGCAGTGCTATCCTTAAATAAGGCTGCTCAGCTACTGTGGGTGCTGCCTCCCCACGCCTCCACTTCAATCGACGAGGAAGCGACCATAGCCCACAGCCACCAACGTGTAGGTCTGTGCTAACAGCTTCCAGTCTATCCAAACCTGCTGCCACCGCACTCGCCCATCGCCGTTGGAATTTTGAGAGGAAAGAAGACGAGACAAAGATGAAAGAAGACGAGGTGAGTGTTAAGACTGGCGCAAAGAATTTGTTTTTAGTGAGAAAGAGCTGCGCAAACATCAGACTCACTCTCTCGCCTAGACACAACTTATCCAAGTGGCAAGACAGGGTCAACACGACTGGAAATGTATCCAGGTGCAGGAGGATGCCAGAGGGACAGTCATATTGCCTGACCGGCTGCCTGTAGGCTACTCCACAGCCTCGCAGTCCCAACTGACTAGGGTGAAAGACCCAAACCAAAGAACACCAATACTGGTGGATGCTCTGTGTCACGATATCCAGGCCAGAGTGACGGTATATTGCCATCTGCCCTATCAATCAACCACTGGCCTGCTGCCGCCAGCTTCGAAGCTGCGTCCGGGAAGTTTGCTCAATTCTTCGTCTGTGATTTAGGCAAACAAGCCTATGACCACACCGCTACCGGGGGCCAATATGAAGGACTCAAGTACTGAGGGTCACATTGTGCCCTAGCATGTGGCCGTTGGGTTAGATGAAACCTCCTCCGCCCTGGCCGTTCGCACCGACAGGTGCACGCCCACTGATACCATGCTAGCGTACCAGTTCATGAAACAGGTTGTACTGGATTACATGTTACCAGTAGCAGATTTTTCTGACCTGATAACAATATGACAGCATATAAAACACATATGGGACACAAGACAATGAGACATTGTGAGACCAGCTGGGATTCTTATTATTATGTGAGAAAATGCGTTCGTCAGTCTGTGTGTATAACGGTGTGATGTCCTTTTGCCAGCAGCTGTTTTTTTTGTAATCAGTTGTCAAAATCACCAGAAATATTGGTTTCCGCAGCAGAGTCTCAAATGTTCACAATCATCACAGCTTCAAAACGTGCCTTTGGCGTTCTTACTAAATAATTTTTGCGATCATATTAATTTATAAACAATATTAATTTTGCTGACTGTAGGGAGTCGTCATTAAAATTATGTCACAGACTGCCTTTGCTCTTCAGATAAGTATAATAATCTAACACTTTTAGTTCATGTTCCTGTTGATTCTGCAAAGTGCCTGTGTCTTGCATGTGTACGTATCTCCATTTATTCACCGCGATTTTCAAATATCCAACACAATTGCGATGCGACCGCAACGCAACAAGTGAGTGCTTCTGGTAGAGTCTTCTCCTGTCCTGTCCATCTGTTACATGCCGTCCATCGTCTTGCTTCTTCCTAACACAATATGACCGTTGAGCTGGGTTCACATGTATACGGAAACGGAAACGGCAACGGAAACGTCAAAAACCCTTCAAGTAATGAAATAGAAAGAATGTTTCCACATGCCGTTTCCGTATACATGGAAACACTCTTTCTTTTTACTATAATATAAGGGACTTTTTGCCGTTTCCGTTTCCGTAAACATGAGAACCCAGCTTTATCGTGTCGACGTGCTTTCTCCAAACTCAAACTCAGAACTGTCTGTCGTCCTACTTTTTCCGAGCCCACTGTGACCATTATCGTGTCGACGTGCTCCCTCCGAACTGAAAACAAGCGACGCGACAAGGTCGCATACATGCGGGCCCAGCCTTAAAGCGTTGTGAGACCACGAACGGTGTGTGAGTGGATTTGAGCGAGAGCGTCAGTCCGTATGTGTGTACACGCGTTTTATTTTTTTTGCTGTCTTTGAAGCCGTTCCAACCCATCTGTGCCAGGGGATGTTAACGGGCGAGATAAAAAAATAACAAAACCAAAAACGGCAATGGGACGTTTGCCCTGGGTAATTGGTCGATATAACAACATTATCACTATCTAGGAGTCCAATGATTTTCCCCCATGGAATGCCTATTGGAGATGAAAGACCAGGGCCGAGGCTTTAATGACGCTTGTATCGATCGGGAAGGAGTCTGCGCTTGTGTAAAACTCACGGTAGTTTTATATAGATGGAGGATGTTTGTATGAATGTTAGGGATACACTTGGGTTTGAGTTTGACTTTTGAGTTTAGAGACAGGATGACGGCCATATTGTACTAGGAAGAAGCGAGACGATGGACAGAATATAACAGAAACACTTGGCCCAACAGCGCGAGACACCCAGGAGATAAAGACCTATTTAGGCCACGCACACTGTTAGAGGGTGTTAGAGTTTACGTGGAATGATATAATTTTGGTTAGTTATACACTGGTTAAATCATTATATAATTTATAGGAAGAAGTACCCAGACCTGCGCCCTGGACACTACCGAAACTATAGTTGACGCAATAGTAAGCAGAAATAATATCAAGAGTGGGTGCTTATGTGTGCATCAATACATACTGTGTATACAATTTTTCTGCCAGAATTCTTAGTAAATCTATAGAATTAATAGGTGTTTTTCTTTCTTTCTTTCTTTCTTTCTTTCTTTCTTTTTTAATATAAAGAAACCATCTGAAACTTCTGGGACAGCTAGACTAAAAGAAAACTTTAGATAGGGGGTTTCATAGCTTACCTGGAGTTTGAGTGGGGGTTTTGAGGTGCCTCCGTAATATAACGGCCTCTTGGTTCTACAGTTTAAGGGGATTATAACTACTTGATATATATAGTTATTCTCATAATCTTACGAAACAAAGAGAGAGAGAGAGAGCGAGAGAGAGAGAGAGAAAGAGAGAAAGCAAGAGAGAGAGAGAGAGAGAGAGAGAGAGAGAGAGAGAGAGAGAGAGAGAGAGAGAGAGAGAGAGAGAGAGAGAGAGAGAGAGACCTGGTAGTGAGAGAAAGAACAAAACGGAAAGGACAGACTTGAAACTCTAGGGATAGCGATATTATATCAAATCTGCAGAGACAGAGAATCTCCGTCAAAGAACCTTCAGTGTTTGAACCCTTGAATGTGATCATAACGACAATAATAATTAAAGATAATAGATTAAAATGATACCATAATTAGGCGAACTGCGGCTCTTTTTTTTTTATGTCTGGACCAGAACACTACAGATAACACGTTTAATAACCATAGGGACATTTTATCAATATCAGCCTGCGAAAAGGAAAGACACTGAGAAGAGAATCTATGTTACATAATTGTGATGCTCAACTGCAGCCTCTACTCTCTGTTCAATTACCAGGACCATTGATAAAATGCCATATTGCAGCCTGTGCATTCTAACGGGCCTGAGAGCTCCCGGGGTACAAGTCTGACAGGACCCCCAAATCCCATGGGATCAGGAACTGCCTAGACTCCAATTACCACCCCTTTTAAAAAATGTTTTAAGAAACTTTATGCACGAGTGAATCCCTCATAACAGACATTTTTTTTTTCTTTAACCCCTTAATTGCAGACAGTTGTATTTTGAATGACACGCTCTTTTTGCTTCTCCGTTATTAATATTGTTTATTGATAAATATATATATTTTTTTTTTTTTGCTGGGAAAAGACAGCGGGGTGTCAGGCTGACAAAAGCCGTGAAGCCATTACAGCATGGCAACCCGCAAATGGAAGTCAAGCCCATGAAAGCAGATAAAAAAAAAAATTGTCAAAACAAACAAACAAAAAAATCTCCCCTTGAGACTTTATCCACTGACATCGACACAAGAGTTCCTGTCCCCCTGCGTGACGTGGAAAGACAAACAAAGAGGCAAACAACTCCAGGGTGACGGGAGGAGGAAAAAATAAATAAATAAAAGGTGTCTCGCCGTCAAAGTGCTCTCGTTCATTGACCGTGTCGGCGTGTCACTGAAGACGTCTCTCATGGAGCGATGATCTATAAAAAATGGCATCTCGCTGGCCCTATCAAAAACTGCACCAGCGTGAAGGATGCAGTTTACAGGATAGGAAAAAGTGGTTTTACTTGAAATAATGCATTTCTCATCGTGGGCACAATATTGGTAACAAACGAGACTTGGTAGTGAGTTGATGGTTGGTTTTGATTTGATCGATTTTGTCGACAGGAACGGATCGGTGAAATGTCCTCACTAAGGCTTACATCATACTGAACCGGAACGTCACAGTCAGATGCTGTCTGCAAAATGGAGACTGATGAAATAGTGGCAGAATCTGACTGTGTCTGACCAGGCTTAGTATGATAGAGTCTTCCCAGATTTATTCAGTAAATATAGGAAATTATGGTGTGCACTTCTTGTCTGTCAGCAGCTGACAGCGCCACTCCGGGCTTAGCGTGATACTGCCTTTATTTGCAATAATTCCCATCCGGGTTATATTTTGGAAGATGAAGAAGAACAAAGTAGAGACTCGACCTGGCACGGCGCGTATCTCATCTTATCTCACGTCAACAAAATCGATGAAATCAAAAACGACAATCAACTTACTGGTAAGTCCCCTTTGTTTCTATAACTATATAAATAAACACTTGAAGTGCTGTATTCCCCCCTTTATCAATCAAAAATTTTAATAGTTCCTGAAATACTTCGTGATTGAGCGGGTGGCAGTGTATTGAGTCAAGTCTGTCTTCGTCTCGGTTTTGGTGGGGGTTCATGCTATACCAAAGATACTAGAAACGATAAGATGAGACACTCTTCTTCCCACCTCTAAAAAATATCGTGGGCACAGTTTGCGGGCTGACCGGAGGCGTAGCCCATGACGCCTTGCATGAATAGAACACTTAATATAATGATAAATTAATGAGGTGGGTTTGTTACAGTGCTACTGGGACTTTAAAAAAAATAGCTAGATTTTTCCTATAGCGATTGAAGTTATTATTACAAAATAAATGACTGCCATCAAGGTCGGCAGCGATAGCTTAACGATGAGCAAAATTCAACATTTTCTCTAGCTTTGTAAAATACGGCATTGTTCATGACTTCCCTGCATTCGCCGCTAGGTGGCGGTGAGAAATCTGTGAACGCTAAATGCAATATGTCTCATCTTATTGTATCTAGCATCTTTGGAAATACTGAGTTGAACGGGTGCTTGGACGCTGGCGAGACTGAAAAAAGTCTTGCCTCATTTGTTCTATTTCGAGTCAGCTGGCGGGAGGAGAGACACAGAGCAGGTTTAATTCAGAGCGCTACAAGCGGAATATTTAGCTCTAAACAACAACAAACAATTGCTTGAATACACTCATGCGTCTTATGACAGACTCATAGACATAGTCATAGGCTCAGCAAACTGCTCTATGGAAAGAAGACCATTTCGGGAAAGTGGCCACTAGGACTTTTTCGGAAACTGGCCTCAAGAACTTTTTGCGGGGAGAATGGCCTCAAAATCCTTGTTGGAAACTGACCACGTGAACTTTTTCGGAAACCGACCACAAATTGGAAACAAAAAATCCTAACGTGAGTATGTTTGGCTGCAACGCCCAGATGTCATTCCCGCATCGGCCTGTTCAACCACGAGCGATGCCCCTCCAGCAGAACAGACAGTCAAAACAGTTGGGAATGCAAAATTTCATGGTCATTGACCAACAGAGGCCTTTTGAGGGCCACAGTGGTCTTTTATTGTTAACATCGCACTCGTTGAGTACTTTAAAATTAACACTTCCTTAACTCACTGCGAGCTTGCTTATTCTAACAAAATTAGACAACATTGTGAGCGTGAGATAACCCATATAGATAGTGAGAATCCACCAGAGTATTTTAAAAGACAGCACAAAATATAGCCTCGGGCGATGAATGTGAGCAATCCTTAGCACTTCAAAACCTTAAGAAAGCAACGATTCCAACATTTTTGTACCAAACTAGCTGTAAAAATACCTATCTCTTTCAGTTTCATTTTAAAAAAAAAATTTTTTTTGTTGTTGCTATTTTCTATTTCTTTTGAAAGTTCAGTGGCAAAATTTTACAATAACTACAAAAACATCTCTGCACTTTTATCTGGTATAACTTTTTTTTTACTTTGAAGTTACACATACTTAGCGGCCACTATGGAATAATCCGCAAAATGCGCAAATAATTGAACTCACGAGACGAGTTAAGCGACATGTTACGAACGGGTCACCACGAGATGAGCGTTCAATGAACGAAATTCTCGATGCGCACAGAATATCTTGCCATTCATCTGTTCATATTGGAATTACCTTCTTTGGATTTTGCTCTGCTATGTAAACTCTTTTTAGACCCATGCACCTGAATAGGTTTCATACTTAGTAGCCTAATGATTGTTGTTAGAAATACGTACCTTTCTTTTTGTTGTACGAATGCCTTTTGTGACTCCAGAGCCAGAGAGCCGACCCCCCCCCCCCCCGAAAATCCTCCTTACACCAGTTTTAATTAATTATTGTTTCAGATTTTCTTTTTGTTTTTAAAGGTTAAGTGGCAGGATTAAGGATTCGATAAGATTTAGGGCTGAGGATAAGGACGGGGTTAGGGATCGGTACCAAACGTATCCGCCCCTAGCGCAAAAAGCTTGGGATACGTACGTACAAGTAACAACAGCTACTTAGTATACAAAATTCCCTGAATATTTATCTTATATCATTATTTTGTTATCCTTATAATGGTGTACTTTCGAGATAGCCGAGCCAATTCAGAATCTGACAGAGAAGCTGTGGGCCTTTCTCCCCACGACAGGCCATACATCTCCCCGACAAAACTTTCTGAATGAAGTGAAACCGAATCCTCCATAACAGAAAAAACACATGGGTACATTCAGGCCTGACGCTAACTACGATGCGTGCTCCCGCTGAGACAGTATAAAGTTTGTATTTCATTGTTGGGATTTACGGCCAGAGCTCAAACTGCTCCCTTTGTCGTTAAGATCTCATTGCCATTGAATGCCAACCTTTGCAGAAAATAAACATACATGGATTTCATAGGATCAGATTTATATTGGGTTCACGTCACGTCACGTCAGCGCCAGCCCCCCCCCCCCCCCCTTGTCCACACGCTTCTGTTTTTTTTCTGTATCATTTGATAGCTTCTCGTGTGTTGTGTTTTATTTTGTGGCCTCAGCCATTTTGTCCATTGCCAATCTCAGCTGCTGTTCTGTTTCGCTCTTGATTCCTTTCCAGTTTTCTGGCCCTTGTTCAATCATTCACACTATCTTCCCATGTCTTTGTTTACGTTTCTCGATTTTCACTTTTTGGTCTTATTTCTGTCCTTTTTAATTTTTTGAAAAAAACAACAACAACAACAACCAGGACATTATTTGTGTTGCAACTGTTTGTCCTGTCCTGTGGATTAACATGTAGTCTAGTAGACGGGGGAAATTGATCTAACAATGTGCATCTTTGAAGTGTCGTATTGTGGTAAGCTTGAATAGGTTATCCTAGATCTCTCTTTATTAATCTTTGTTTTTTTTCTGCTTGTGCCGTTCATTTTTCTCGTTTTATTTATTCTTTAAAAAAACAACACATCCTGTTTTTAATTTGTTTTTGTTTAGATTTTATTGTTCGTAACCTGCTGGTAAAATGATCTGAAGGTGATCCAGGAGCTTTGTTGGGAAAGGAGGGAGGGTGCATTGAATGGCACATGTTTAATGGGAGACGGGAGATAAAAATATGAGAAAATGAGAAACAAAAAAAACAACAACAAAAAAATAGACAGACGGGGAGATAGGCAGGCTAGCAGGCATCAATCAAGCAGGCGAGGAGATAGATAGATAGAATAGAAAAGAATACAATAGAATAGAATAGATAGATAGATAGATAGATAGATAGATAGATAGATAGATAGATAGACAGATAGATAGATAGATAGATAGATAGATAGATAGATAGATAGATAGATAGATAAAATAAAAAACGGACGAGTACTAGTGTTTTCTTTAATACTGGCTGGAGCTATTTGCACGGACACTCAATGGGGAATCCTAATTGACTGATGCGCTGTGTACATGAAGTCTGTTTGGGGGAGAAATCATTTCGCTTATTTAGTGTATAACAATGGGGTGGGTAAGTGTCGCGCGTCTGTCGAGGGAAGGAAACCTGGTAGTGTAGATGTGTTAATTGTGGCGGTGGTTGGTCATAATAATGTTTGTTTGTTTTTTACCTGGTTAAAAATTAAAATTGAAGGAAGTTGATGTGTCTTGCAGTACCTTCTTTGAAAAAAAAAATGATTTTTGTTTTTTTAGTTCCTATTTAGAAGAAAGAAAATTTTGGTGATATAATTTTTTTTATTACTTGAACTAGTTTTAGAAGACGCCACCCCACCTCCCTCTCCCCTTTGTCCTGTTTTTATGCTGTCTTGTTTTCCCAAGCAGTTGCTTTCTCCGTTTCCTCCAGTCATACTTTTTGACGAAGTTCTGTTCCTCTGAAGATCTCCTGGAGCATCCCTCTCCCAAGAATTTGATTTCTCCGTTTCCCTCAGTCACGCTTTTTGGCGGAAGTTCTGTTCCTCCGAAGATCTCCTGTAGTCTTGCTCTCCCACGAGTTTCAGGTCTTCGTGTTCTAAAAAGCTGTTCTGTGTTTGACGGATTCTACTGAACATTTCCTGTAGTCTCGCTCTCACAAGAATTTGATTTCTTCTTTTCCTTCAGTTATGCTTTTTGACGAAGCTCTGTGCCTCTGAAGATCTCCTGGTGTCTCACTCTCCCAGGATTTCTTCGTGTCCCTCAGTTATGCTGCGTTTGACAGGAATTTTCTTCTTGTAAAAATCTCATGTAGTCTCGCTGTCCCGAGAACTCCTATTTTTTCCCCCTTCTGATGAGAGCAGTCATTAGTAAATAGTATCTGCCTTTTTTCGCCAGTTTTTTTTTTGCTAGTTTCATAATCTTTGAACAAGGCACCGTATTTCTGGGCAATTCAGGGTTAATTCTACATCTTTTCATTAAACGCCATTGACCATTGTTTGCCTCTACTACAGAGATAGAAAATTTACCCCACCCCCACTCCCTCCGGGGGACAAACTGACAGATTTTTTATTGGTTCTCGTATACTGGTATCAGTTCATGATTACTTGTTATAAATAAGTGAAGTAACATAGTTGCATACGGTTAAAAACATTTCCCCCTTAATAATAATTATACGCAACATTTATATATAGCAGTTCATCCCATAACAACCAGGCTTTAAGCGCTTTACTGCATTTATATCATAATTAAAATCACACACACAATACACAAGCATACTCAGGGGGAAAAGGGGGCTTTCGGGGTGTAAAAAGATGATTCTTCAGCTGATGTTTAAAAGTCATAAAATTCTCAGTCTCTCTCAAAGACAGAGGCAGAGAATTCCAAATCTGAGGCCCTTGAAAAGAAAACGATCGTTTGCTGTATTTATTTTGGTACAAGTAAAACTCAGATTTCTGAACAAAAGAAACTGGGGGTAAATTTACTTTCGAAAAGTTGCTAGGGGTAAATGGGGCTAAGGTGGTTGGGAAGGCCTGCTCTACCACATCTCCTACATAACAACTTCACAGCTTTTCCCTCCGCGTTGTTAATTCAGTTGTAAACTAATTATTCCCTGAGTTAATGGCTCCCTGCATGCTCGAATTACCACTTTGTTCAAATGTCGTTGTTGGTGGCTTTTTTCTTTCTTTCTTTCTGTTTTTCATTCACAAAGCAGAAACACGTTTGTCTGTCTATTGTCCCATCAAAAAGGCGATCACCGAGCGAGCTTAGAAAATGACTTTTTCTTTTAACATTCTGTAACCCCCGTGTCTGCCTCTACGCCTAAATGTGATATATTTTCTTTTAGGACAGAAGCGCGGATGTACATAATTATGTTTTTATTTGTGCTGAGTGACTGTGGACTAATTGGTTAAATTGGGTTTTGTTTAAAGGTAGTGTCTTTTTCTAAGGTTCATGATTCGGGTTAGAATTGGGATTAAAATTAAGTTTAGCTGATTAGCCACACCAATAATTTCGTCGGGGTCATGAAACTGAAAGAACTATTATCTGACGTGAATCCTCGGCGTATCCTCTCCTTCTATGAGGAGATGCAAATCTACAAGAGATTTGTAGCATATACACTCGAGCCAAAAAGTTAAGCAACCTTCACTAACTTTATTTTGTGAACTCTTGCCATTCAATTATTGACTTTTTTGTTTTTGTATAAAAGAAAATTTTGTTTAAGTCATTAAGCCCCATTTTTGGGGTGGGTAAAATGAAATTGAATGTGATTTCAGACTTACATAACAATAAATTGATTCCAATGAACGTGTTTGAATTAATTGAAAAATAAAGTTGTCAGTTCTGAGCATAACCCAGGGTTGCTTAACTTTTTGGCTCGAGTGTACATATAATTTATAAAATTCATTCTAGATCTAAACAAAACTTTTTTCAGACCTGTGTAGCGGATAAACATTAGGGGGGGAGTACCGTATAAGTTACACAACTGTAGTCCTTTTCATTTTGAGGGTGTTAATTGCCAAGTCGCACATTATTGTACTGGCGATGGAGGGAAAAACACGGATCTAAGCATTATACGTATCTTTCGGAAATAGAAAATGATTCATTGTTATTGCTTCTGAAAAAGAACTAATGGATCTGGATTTAATTATGTTCTTAAGATTTCCGATTAGATTATTATTATTATTATTATTTAGACGCACAAAGCCAGATTGTAGCTCTTTATTAAGTAGGACCGCTACCATTGGCATTTACACTTCACTTTTCTGTTCTATTTGTTTTTTTTTTTTGTTTCGTTGATGTTCGTGTCGTTCTTCTCTTTTGGCAATGGGACTCCTTAGTGGGCTGCCTTCAATCTCGCCTTATTGTTCCTTTTTTCTTACTTCTAGCCCTTTGTAGGCTGGCGCCATAAAGCTCTGGTCCTACTTACGGTGCCATTGAGGTATTTAAAGATCAGTGGGGCTTTTCAGAGGCTTTGTCCAAAGCCTCACGGAATTTTGCTCTCTGTTTAATTACTTTGCAGAACAATAAATTATGTTATCCACAAAATGACTCCATAAAAGCCCAGTTCATTCCATTATTTTCATCTCCGAAGTTTCTCGGCGTTTAAATGAGAAACACAGGTTCCAATGTTACCAAAACTCATAATAATAGATACCTCATCTTACCCGTCCAACAGATCCTCAATTTCGAAGGTAAGAACTATGGTATCTGCCCCTGGTTGTGGGCTTTTCTGGTAAGGTTTCCTGCTGTCCTGTCGCTGTCTGTTATTCCGTCTTTCTGCTTGCTTTTTCCAAGGAAAATGTGTCCGCTATCGTGTCGTCTTGTTTCTTCAAAACTCAAACTTAAACTCTAACCATGACATCTTTTGATTTAAAAAAATTATTATATTATACACCCAAATGTTTCAATTTAAACGTTATGCCACAGAAATTATCAAATTTCACATGGTGCAGGAAAAATATTTGAATAGCTAGATCTACATACAAAAATAGCATCGTTGGTCAGTTAGAGTGTTTTGATGGAGAATGCCCTGGAGATGTCATAATTATGAGCACACAAACTGTGGGAAGATTGGTGGTTTTTTTCTTCTCAGGAAATATGACATACAAGAATTCGTTTTGTGACAAAATATTTTATGTCGATCTCAGACGACAAACCGTCTCCGTTAAACTAAACAACAGCAAAAACAACAATGAACACTATGGAAATACATAACTGAAACAATCATTTTGTTTACGAAAACGCCAGGACTCCTCCGTCCATGAGAGACACAATGCTCCAGACTGTTCACCCCCATTGAAACAGGCCATGCGAGACAGTGTGCAATTAGAAGGCGAGACATTTTGGAAACCTGTCACTAATCACAGCAAATACATAGGGTCGTAGCCAGGGCAGGTCCGTTATGCAAAGCTTGATGTTGGGTAAATAATGAATGGTTAAGTGCAAAAAGTCATTATCTCCTTCTTTGTGCAAGTGGAGATACGGAGAAAATCACTTCTTGCACTGAATCGACGATTTTAAAATTATATTAAAAAAAAAAAAAAAACAACTTATGGCCAACTAAAAAACGTCGTAAACGATAATTGAGCGGAAACAACAAATTCATTTTTATTTTTGTTTTCTATTTTGGGAAACTGAAGAGGTTGTGGGGTGAATCATTACTCTGGCGATTGATGAATTAGCATCTCTAATGCATCGCAGTGCGCTCGATTTAATTGTATGGTTACATTGACCACAAAAGCAAACAATATTGCGTTCCCTTGAAATGACAAGATTCTAACTCCCTCCAATCAAGTTTTAAGAAATTGATGATTGAAGTTTCGCCGTGTCCATAGCTTTCACAGATACGACCTTTTGTTCAAGTAATACTTACAAATTACACACTGGATCCGCTTGATAATTTGACATGAAATGGAGATGGCCGGTGGAAGTAGTGTGTAGTGTGTAACTCAGTTCAACCAAAATGTGGAGATAGAACCGTGTCATTCTAAGCTGACTATGGGCTACATACGACTATCTACGACAACATACATACTCAGAGGTATCCAGTACTTCCTTTGTTAGATCTTGGTGCGCACTACTGGCCGATCTTGATGGTGACGTGACGAGCTACAGTTTCATCCAGATCTCGCTCACTAGCCAATTACATTAAAAAAAAAATTGAAACCCAATGTCGTGACATCACAGATCAACTAGTTGTTTAGCCGATCAGAATCGTCTAGTGTGAGCCGGGCCTAACGCATTACAAGTTTTGAGTTTGAGTTTAAGTTTGGGCTCATACTGGGCGTCGCCACGACAATGGCCACTTTGCGCCCTACACAGTCTGTTTGGGTCCTTTATATCGGTTTGGTAGCCTGCTTCATCAGTCTTAACTGCATATATTATATAGAATTTAATAGTTCAGTATAAAGGCGTTCAATTAAATTTATAAGACAGTGTAGTGAGAACAAAAACAAAAACGAAATTATATCGGCTAAATACGGTGTGTCGATGGCAGCACACTACATGCTCACAGGTATTGGGCTTTTCCTGTAATTGCCATCAATTATTATCATTATTATTATTGTGCTTCGTTGTTTTTTTCTCAGGCAAGCTCGTGAACTTGTCGCAAATCCCATATCGTCACTTCTCTACGCAAATGGCATGGATCTACATCATTTTTGACGCGTTTGGGATATAAAGAAGAAACTGTGTTTTTTTTTTGGGGGGGTGGGGTGGGGGGGGGGGTCGTTTGATGACTTATGCCATTATCGATTCAGTTGGATTATTACAAGTACCACCGGCCCATGTCTTTTTCTATAATTATCTGAATCCCTCATACTCAGAAATGCAATGATCCACCAGTTTGCCTTTTGACAGAAGTTTGATATAATTATGCCATTGTGGTAAAGCAGTGATGATATTACACATCGGCCTCTGAGCTTTTACATTATTTTAAAAAATAAAGGGAAAATCATTTCGTCGTCAAATCTTTGATTGTGCAAATTGAACACATGTTCGGTCACCCCACTCCGGAATCAAGGACAGACAGAAATAGTCAATTCCCACATTATACAAGCCCGTATGCAAATAGTGTCATTTATAAAAGGGCCTTAATATGAGGTGAGAGCCCCCTGGCCTTCTGTATCCTCAACATTTTCAGGCCTGACCCTCACTATCCAAGCGAGCAACCCCACGGAAATGTGACGTGCAGGATTCACGTCAAGTCTGCACATAAAAATACTATCGTTTCTACGTAGATCCGCTGGTTACCATATCCCACCGACGTCGCTTTGATGTAGGAAACCCGCCCCTACGGTAATCCTACCAGTCCTACGGAAATCTAC
>OZ007572.1:46064601-46137101 GCA_963931925.1 Onchidella celtica | reverse complement strand
ATATCGCGCAGCCGTCGGTTTGATGAAGGAAATCTGGTTATTTGGAAATCTTAAACAAACCTACGTCAGACTGAGAGAGAGCAGCAACAGCAACAACAAAAATGAAAAAGAGATGGCGTTTAAGGCACTAAGATGTCATATGGCTGAGAGTTATGTCCGAAATCGTGACTAGAAGTTGAAATACGTCCCAGAATAAGATGCAACCGAATTTCCAAAATCCTACGTCTGTATCAAAGAACAAGAAAAGTCTATGACAAATTCTGAAAAAGAACAAAAATCTAAAAGAAAACAGGCAAGCTCTCAATCATTAGTGTCTTCTCCACTGTACTAAAAACAAAATAAAAAGATAAATAAATAAATAATTTAAATAAATAAATATCAAATAAATAAATAAATAAAAATATGTAGAATTATCCTGGGTTTTTTTCAGCCCTCTCCAAATTCCACTGTGGTATTTCCACATTTTAAGGGTACACCGGGATATCGCCCTCGGCCTTCCCTTCGGAAAAAGAAACAACCCGAGATCAGCTGTCATGCACAGTCTTCGACCTCTCGGAAAAGAGTTCAGGGTACCGACCGAATCAAGTCTAACTGGGAGCCAGTAGCGGTGAAAAGATGGGCCTTGTTAAAAAAATGCCGGGCTCTCCCCGTTGAGGACCGACCAAGCGAATTAAACGATAGCGGTAATGAGTTTAGGCCGTTCGACAGTGCATCCAGCCCCTTTAGGGCTCCTTTTGTCGCTTGAATGCCGTCGGGTAAATCTGTACCTGCAATAAACGGACGCAGGATAAAGAGCGGCAGCTTTTCCACCGTCGGCGAACTCCATAGACTGTCTCTTCGGGAAGGCAATTCAGTCCGGTTAAAATGCTTGTAGGAAGGGTGTTAGGGTGATAATAGGGGAAACTAGCACCCGTCCGAATAAAAGAAAAACGAATATGAGAATATGAAGAATGGTAAGTATGAGTCAAGTGGCTTCTTTTCTTTCTGTCTTTTCATTCGTTTATTGAATTCCTTCTTTATGGTCTTCGAGGGAGACATTTCACTAAATTGATATATAATATACGCACCTTTTGTGCGTAGGAATTCATAAAGAAATCATTTGAGGTCGTATATGCGTAAATGAACTGTCGTTTTACTCCACTTAACGACGTGAAAAGACGGCCTTTTGAACCCGCGGATACCGAACTGTTTCGCGTCTCCATCAATATTGAAACTTTTATACACGTACTTTTTTAAAAATTATTTAATAGGAAGGAATTTTTTGTGCCTCGGGTCGGATGTTTCTGAAACGTTATTGCCGTTTTCACAAACCAGGACATTTTGACACTTTTATTGCTAAATATAATTGGACATGTTACTTTGCTTTTTATTGTTTGTTGACGCTGTTTCTATTTTTAAAGTGTTTGATTGTTGTAATAAAAAAAAAATGTGATAGTTTTAGATAGATTTATGTTGGCAGGGGAAGATGTGTCGCTTACTTAGTTCTCTGTAACATTCTGACCGTGATAGTATGCGCATGATAAGGCGGGTGTTTGCGAGCTTAGCATGACTAAAAAGAATGAAAATAACCCAAATCAAGAAAACATGACAATGAATAGAATTTCTAGTTTCTATGCTTTAGCCAGGAGCGCTTTTCTCTAGATAGACCAAGGGCGTTCCGTCTTTTCAACTTCTCCACGCCTTTCAAAGCCTTGATCACCACTTCTAATAGCCTACTAATGACGTTCATATGGAGCTCTGGATATTTTTATTTCTGGCCTGCATGGTGTGGGATTATGGCATCGCTTTGTCCTAACCGCTATGTTACTGTCGCGTCAATCCCACGATTTACGTCACATACAAAGTCTGGCCATGGCCTCGAGGCAAATGGACATGTTTGATAACTTGACGAAACGTGTATATCGAGCGCCTCCCGTCAGGACCATGAAATATTGCTGGAGCAGCGTCTCTGGTGGCTGGACTGGCCAATGCAGGAATGGTAGTCTGTACCATACTGAAAGCATCTGTGGATGATCTCAAATTTACTGGGATTTTAGGACTGTGCCGTACCAAGCCGGAACGTCACAGCCAGCTGCTGCTAGCAAAATGTACACCCAAGAAATAGTGACAGAAGCTGACTGTGTCTGACCCGGCCTGGTAATGATCGGGTCTTACTGGATTTACTATGAAAATATAGGAAATTAAAGTGTGCCCGCCAACACCTGACTGTGCCTTTCCAGGCTTAGTTTTATACCCTCTGTAGTGTTGTTTTCTGTGGGCCCGCTTGTCTTGCACAGCTTTCATAAAGTACTTCTCCCCTGTCTTGAGATGTTGGTGTAGCGTGCTCCTCCACTTTGCGCGGTCATAGGCAAGGCTGTCACAAGATTCAGCATCAGCATCAACAGTCTTCATATTTCTAGCTCTCTTGTGCGCATCCCAGAATCGCAGCTGTGGGGAGCTGGTGATTCCCCTCCCAGATACCAGTTCTTATTTAAAGATGTCTAACGGAAAGCAGCCATCCTCGATGTGGTGACCGCGACCCATGCAGCGATTATAATGTAATTATTGTTTACGCATTTTGCTCAGGTAGTTTCTGCGGCCTAGAAAGGCAGGATAATATTGTGTGTGTGTGTGTGTGTGGGCGTGCAGATGTTGTACGATAACATTGCAAATTCCAAATTCTTAAATTCAGGAGCTTGATATTTGTTTGCCTACTGGTTAGTTTCCTCCAACTAGTTAATGAGCTTTAATCTGAAGTGCAAAGTATTCTCAATATGAAGAGTTAGCTAGTTTGATGTAGCTCTCTTCCGATTACATCTCTCCGTTGCAGCCAACTCTTATTGCCGTTCCACATATTTTGCTTCAATAAGTAACAAAAAAAAAATAAAATTTATAATTTATTTGTGACAGGACGGGGAGTTGCGAACCTCGACGAAGTGCAAAATTGTTTCCCTTGGAAATTATAATTATATTATATGCACCACATGGGAGATAACATCTGGGGATTTCAAACTCTAGCACGTTATCCCCCCCAATACATTATTATAAAGTGTAAGCCTCTCTTCTATTGTACACAATTGCAGATAAATATCTTTGTGCCTTCGGGTCTCTTGCGTACTCCACTATGCAAATGAATCTAGCCCAGATTTAAACTATGTAATCTGGTTGGCTGAGTGACTGATGTTTTTTTTTTTTCTTTTTAAGATGAAATTAATAATGGAGGACGTTGGTCTAGAGGAAACGCGCCCGCCTCTCATGCCGAAGGTACCGGGTTCGATCCTCGGTCGGTGCAGGCATGTTGGAATATTTTGGGGGGGGGGGGGAGTCTGATCCTATGGTAGGTAGGATAGAGCACCTAACTTTCTCGGATAAGGACGAAAACCTCGGAGGGCCCGTGTCCCGTTAAAGATACCTTGGCAGCTGAAAGTCGAGAAGAGCAGGCCGAACGAGGCCGCTGCCTAGGTAAAATTCTAAAACACTACTGTAACTCCCTGCTATAAAAACACACAGAAACAAGAACCAGAAAAATAAAAAGAAGAAAAGTGAGGTGTAAATGCTAAGAGAAGTGAAACCTCCTAATACAAAGACCCTCAAACCAGATGAAATTAATAAAATTAATATTAACATAAAAGATACTTTAGTTCGGTGGCCCACTTGGTCAAATGTGTTGTTCAGTTTTACTTTTAGCGAGAGTGAAACAATTCTGACTCACTAGGTGATTCCAAGTCTTGAGACAACAATGATGGGAAACAGACTTGACTATGCGCTACTGGCCTTGCCTGCTAAAACACAAAGCTAAAAGTCTAAAATGTGAGTATTAACCCTTCGGATTCCAGATATGGATAGAATACAAAGTTTGCAAAAGTATATGACTCATCTAATTAATTGCAGTAATTAAATGGGACTTAGTCATATGGAATCTCTGCCAGAATCCTTAGGTCAGTCCGAGGTAGATTTGTGTAGGATATCTGAAGAGTTGGTATGGTTATTGAAGGGGCGGTTTCCCCACACCAAACTGACGTGGCAACCAGAGGATCTACATAGGAAAGGTGTCATTCCTAAGACCAAACTTGGGGTCAGTCTCAGTGGTCTTGTCCGCAGCATCCGCTCCGCTCCGCGATTTATTCGGAAAACGACGTCTGAAAAAGTAAAAGTAAAACACTCTTTGCCTCTGTATACTTGTCCACTGCATCCGTTCCGCTCCGCTCCCCACCGCTACAATAGAGGCAAAAACACTTTTTCATAAGTCTTTTTATGTAAAAATAGCGGAGCGGATGCTGTGGACACTGCCACTTACGCGTTGGAATACCTAGGGTTGCCGGCTGGGGTCATATTTACCTCCTTTAGATATTTTATGTATGAAAAGAATGATGCACGGCGGTCTTCATCCCAGCATTAATTGGTGTAGCTGTTGACCGATACCAACACAGACCACCCGAAAAGCTCTATGATCATCATCTCGGAGCAGCCAAGTTTCATTCATAATAAATATTTTTTAACCATCCTTACCTATTTTCTTTTTACTACAAAATATCATCAAGTCTTGTGTCATTCAGTTGGAAATTGGGATATCGATCAGGAAGCTAATTTCATATCCACGCTATTTTGCAATAGTCACTATAAGAAAAAAAAAATGCAAAACAAACAGTCAAAAACAATAAAACCACTACAACACCAAACATGTTTTGGAGGAAGAGAATAATGTTGTTTTTTTTTTTTAATTTTTATTTATTTATTAATTATTTATTTTTTGTTGCACACAAAACAACGACAACAACAACAACGACAACAACAACAACAACAACAACAAAAAACCAAAAACAAAATCCAACAACAAAACAAAGACCCCTTCGAATTTTAAAAATCACTTTTACTCAAAATCACAGCAGAGCAGTGCATGGTGGTCTACGTCCCAATTATTATCAGGTGACAAATTCAAAAAGAAATACAATATTTTTAGAGGAGTTTTGAACGCTCCCAACGAAGCCGTTCTTTCCTTGCTTGCATGAAGTGTATCTGAGGCGTAGTTTCATGAGTAATCTTCTGTTATTAAAAAATAACGATATATTATTTATATTGTGAATATTGAATGGGACTGGCAGATATGTAATAAGCCTGGATATTATCTGCTTCAGGCTAATATTTAGATATATCTTTTACCTCACAGTAAGAAAGAACGATGTAATCGTCGTCACAGGAATGCCGTTTATGACACAGGTGGGTCGATAAGTTGAGGAAGTGAATGTGTACTATCTGGAGATATGAGCTTTTCATGTTGGGGAGTCAAGATGGATGCGGAGATGAAGATATGGATAGATCTCATTCTTTCTTCTAATTCTACAGTACGCATTTTCTCTCTTCCCTCTGTCTGCCTCTCGTTTCTCTATGTCTGTTTATCTGTCTGTCTGTCTGTCTCTCTCTCTCTCTCTCTCTCGCTCTCTATCTCTCTCCCCTTTCACACATCACCCTGCACATGTACTAGAATTCAACCAGCATGTGTCAGTACTGTATGCACTGAAAACCATTTAGCAACATAGATACCGGTACATGTTTAATATTATAGCTTTGCGAGAAGCTGAGTCTGGCGACCGTTGTTTAGTGAATGTTTAACTGGCATGAATTTCAAACCAGCGCACACCTGTACGATTTAGAATAATTAGAAATTCCTTTCGGGAGCTATAGTTTGTTGACCTTTGCAGCTAAACTACTCACAAATGTTGTGTATGACCAACAGTGGCCAGTTTCCGACAGGAAAGAGTTATTTTGGCCATGTCACCAACGAGGAGGTTGGTATGGCCAGTTGGCTGAACTTAATCCTATTCCTAACCCTAATCCTACGAACATTCCAAAAGATCCCTGTGCAAGCAAAGCCCGACTTGGTCGCCTGGAGCAAATTATAATCACTCCAAAATCATTTTAGCAGCACATCTAATTGCTAATGACAGTTTCGAAAAAAAAATAAAAAAATCCAATCTGGACATGCCTTCACATTATGAAAGTCTTCAAAGAATACAGTTCAATCCGCTCCGTACAAGTGCGTTTGGAAGCATTGTGAAAAAGCATTTGGCAGAGTAGGTCTAAGAATTTAGTTCTGCAAAATAAAGTAAAGAAAAAAAACACCTTTTTGAAATTGCCTTTGTATAGTGGATACTATTTAGCGTACAGTTCATACCAAAGTGTACTCGTGCCACCTGAGTACATTACGGAAAAAGTACTTTGCAGTGTAGATCTAGCAGTTTAGATGTTGAAAAAACTGCTGTGCATGTGAATATTTTCGATAGTCCGTTCAGACATTTGTCCCTTCTCCCGTCAGCTATAGTTTACAACCCTTCGACTGAATGTATTGAAAGTTGGTATGGGGACTACTGGTCTTCTTCACTTTATAAAATGTTTTTTTCGTCACTTGAAAACCAATTTTTTTTTTGTATTTTGCTTCTTTAGAGTATGTGCAAAATGTTTCAGACTGTCAGAGTAGAAATACCTATAGATTTACCGATCAGAAAAGCCCAAGGTCATGGAAAATTTACATTTATATGCACAAAATTAACGACAATACAACCATCAGCTTTCGAGAAAATTGCATGAGTCTGAGGGCACGAGTTTCTGAACACATTGCAATTAATGCACCGGAGTGTTTAGCCACCTATAATTGGTTTAGTGATGTTTATTTTGGAAAATTCCTTCACAATTATACAGGGTCCGCAATAGTGCAGTGGTTAGCATCTTCGCCTGTCAATTGGGGTGTCCGTGGTTCGATTCTCATCCGGGTATTTCTTTTTTAAAAATAAAAGTCTTTTTTTTTAATTAGGAGTCAATCTGTCTAATTTTTTTTTTATCCAACAACAATTATAATAGGGAATAAGTCCAGATTTTTTGGGTTTTTGTTTTTAGTTTTGTATTAATTTAGTAAACACAAATGCTGGCGGATAAACCCGGGCCGATATTATTGGCGGATAAACCTGGGTAATATCCGCCGATAATGTTGGCGGATAATGGCAGCCTTATAGCATATTGAATACCAGCGGTGGATACAGCGTGCGACTTTCATTCCTGTGGTAACCGAGCTTTTTCCGAGACGGTGTGAACGGGAGAGCTTGGAAAATGATGTCGCGTTTGCAGGTTGATATGATTAATATTGGCGTTTTCAGGGAACCCCCTACCAGGCTGCAAACACTGGATATGGATCCGGAAAAAAAGCTTTCAGGACATGGTCTGAGCAGGGAGCTCGCGTAAGGTAACTGCCGGTATTCAGTTACGCCCCCCTCCCTCCAGTTTTTTTTCCTTTTATATCTTTGCAACGCTGGGTGATTTACAAGAAAATGTTGGTTTATCGCCCGCTGGGACTTTATGACAAGATGTCTTGTCCTCCGTCCTCCTTGCCTTTCCCCACCAGGCACACTTGTTCCTCTTTCTCATCTTTATGTATACAGCAAACTCTTGGACCACCATTTTTCACCGTTTGGCCTCCGGTCCGTGGAACCAAATACACATAAGCAGTAATCCCCACAGACTTGCGACAGTAACGCTTGAGACTAAATTTGGAAGTTAGATAATTATAAGATTCTTGGTTTGAGTAAGGGAGAAAAATGATTTGGTGTTATAAGATAAGTTGATTGGCGTCAGAGAAAAAAAGGAACACAATCTATCTATCTATCTATCTATCTGTCTGTCTATCTATCTATCTATCTATCTATCTATCTATCTTTCTATCTATCTATCTATCTATCTATCTATCTATCTATCTATCTATCTATCTATCTATCTATCTATCTATCTATCTATCTATCTATCTATCTATCTATCTATCTATCTATCTATCTATCTATCTATCTGTCTGTCTGTGTATGTATATAAGTATGTTTATCTTTCTGCATATAACATTTTGTCAGTCTGTCTGTCTGTCTGACTGCCTCTGTCTGTCTGTGTGGACATTTCTTGTTGACAGTCAGCTATCATGACACCTCCCAACATTTCTCCCACAGGCACCAAAGAGGCATCTTTCATCTACGCCATCACCTCTGCTGGCGTCACCTATGCCATCACACAAGCCTGCAGCCTGGGCAACCTCTCCAACTGTGGCTGTGACCAGGCCAAGAGAGATGGAGAGGTCACCACAGATGGCTGGAAGTGGGGAGGTTGTAGCGCTGACATCAGGTATGGTCTCAAACTGGCACGCAAGTTTATGGATGCCAGAGAGATCGCCAAGAACGCCAGGTCTTTGATGAATCTTCATAATAATAGAGCTGGGAGAAAGGTAGAGTTATTGTTATTTATCTATCTATTTATCTATCTATCTATCTATCTATCTATCTATCTATCTATCTATCAATCTATCTATCTATCTATCTATCTATCTATCTATCTATCTATCTGTCTGTCTGTCTGTCTGTCTGTCTGTCTGTCTGTCTGTCTGTCTGTTTGTCTGTCTATCTATCTATCTATCTATCTATCTATCTATCTATCTATCTATCTATCTATCTATCTATCTGTCTGTCTGTCTGTCTGTCTGTCTACCTATCTATCTCTCTGTCTATCTATCTAACTATCTATCTATCTATCTGTCGTCTGTCTGTCTGTCTGTCTGACTATCTATCTATCTATCTATCTATCTATCTATCTATCTATCTATCTATCTATCTATCTATCTATCTATCTATCTATCTATCTATCTATCTATCTATCTAACTATCTATCTGTCTATCTGTACCTGTCAGTCTGTTTGTCCGTCTCTGTCCATGCCTGACTGCCAACCTACTTGTCTTTCTCTTTGTCCTTCCAAATCGCCACTCTCCAGGCAGTATCCTGTCCATCTTTCTGTCTATTCATTTTTATTTTCCGATTGCAAACTCTTTAAACTTGTAAAACTGCCAGAGAAATAAGAGGAAGGAGTTGAAAATGACAAGGCAACGAGGAGGGATGGAAGAGAGAAGGAAGAGCTACAATCAAGCTATACGCAGAATATTTATGTCATGTCATAAACACATTGACAATGGGAGACTCAGAATGTACTTTTACAGAATACATGTATTCTGTAACCGCAGTCTACGAAGTAATCCAAGTTACACGAACTGAAAATGTGTCAAGCCTGGCCGGATTTTGTCGTAGGAGAGGCGACAAGAATCTGGAAAGAGAACCCATGGATGGTTGAGGAGATCGTTAGATTAGACTGGGGGAAAACCGTGAAAGGCGAAGAAAAGGGCAAAGAAAAATAATGATGAGGCGAAAGACGAGGAATGAAAAAGGAAAAAGAGAAGGCCACCAGGCGAAAACCTCTCAAACAAGTCTGAAGATACGTTTCTCCAAGTTGTTCACATCTTTTGGAAGTGAGTTCTTGTGAACTTACTCACTAAACCTGACTTTGAGAAACGACAAAAGTTAACATTTTGGTGGAAAAATTTTCCAAAGTTAACATTTCAATGGAAAAAAGTCCTGAAAGTTAATAATTTGAAGGGATAGGCCTTTGAAAGTTAACACTTTGGGGCAATAAAATATATTTGCTTTTTTTTAAATAGTTAAAACATACCAAGTTTTAAACACCAACGTGCCATGCAGATGTATTATCCGAAGTCCAGTTAACCAGACTCCAGGTAGTCTTGGAGACCCCGCTCTTCATACCTTTCCCCAGGTCATGTCTTCAATCTGTTTACCCCCCTCTGTCGTGGCTGTCATCATCACGACGTGTAAAAATACCATCTTAACTGCACATCCCACCCCTCTCTCGCAAATTATGGGTGTCAAGATTTCAATTTCCAGCCCGGGGGTCGCACAGGGTCGTGTCCCCCCCCTCGACACAAGCACGAGCCACGCCCCTACGGCCGAGGAAGAACGGGAGGGTAATGATTAGGGCCCTTCGTTACCACTGATTGCTTTTAAAACGCGCTCGTCCCCCCAACCAAATCTGCTGTTGATAGTTATTGTCAAAATTGTAGTGTCAACTGAGAGGCGGAAAGGAAATCATTGTCAAGCGCGGTGTGGACCGTGAAGGGAGCTTTGTCGAGGGGACGTCCGATCAGCCGAACCCTGGATTTTAGAGTAGGGGTTAAACAGGCAATGGTTTTAGGGCGAACTGGTTCTCCATTTGTTGAACGATGTCTTTGCCCCTGGGCCAGTTTTGGGCAAACGTTGATCGTGGTGAGAGCTGTGTTCTGTTCAAAGTATTTAAGCTTTTAATCTCTTCGCCTTCACAGCGGGGCAACTAAACGAAAATACCTTCTAAAAGGTATTAAGAGCGCATACATTAAATATCTCTGATATTTCAAAGTGTACGATTTCGAAACACTGAAAATGAGTAATTAAAGATACAGCAAACGCTTTGTCTCAGGATAGAATCTATGCGTGGTTTAGTCGGAGGGCTCTGTTTTAATATACAGATAGACTGATTGGTAGATACATAATTTAATGTCTGCTGGAAAACTACTGAATTATTTACGCCTCTTGTTCTGCTCTGTTTATCTGCCCATCTACCCCAATTCATGCGGGTTAAAATTCAGAGCATTGTTTTTTTTGTTTTTTTTCTTAAACATGATAAATGGAAACAAATGAAAGGTCTGGGAGCCAGTCAAATAACTGACAGTTGCCGAATTTTGTGTTTGACACAGAGCATGTCAACCGGGATACGTGCATCCGGACATGGAGGTTTTAGTCCTGCCTCAGCCAGCTAGTGTATATTCATGTATCGTCGTGTATATTCATATTTCGAGAAACATGCAACATCACAGACACGGCATTTCTCAGTTTTGACCATCATTCTGTACTCAAACGCTTGTGCAAAGAAAAAGTTATATTATCCATCTCAAACGAGTCACCATCCCCTGTTTCATCAAATTCCTAGATCATCCAGAAGCAACAGATTAATACCCATGAAAGTAAACATGACAAAGATACAGAAGGTCGCTTTTTGCCCTCCACAATTCGCCTAAACAAGACACTCACTGTAACTGGATGTATGCCATATTTCACTAAGATTCCTTACTATTATGTCACTTTATGTCTGCCATCCATTGAGTTTATTGAGTTATGATATAATGTTTATGTAACGATGCGTAAGATGTGTGTACCGTGTGTAATGTGCTTTTGAATCTCCCTGTGAAAGTGAATTTCCCTCATGGGTTAATAAAGTGATTCTTATCTTATCTTATATCTATCTTATCTTATCTTAAAGCTATCTTATAAAACATAAATAGTAGGAAATATGCAAGTTAACAGCTAGGCTCAGGCCTCTCAAGTGGTTTGTAGGTTCATTTTCAGCCCTGTGATAATTTACCAATTCCCGCCTACAAGTAGCAATGACACATTGACACTAACGTTCAACTTACGATCCAGAGGCGTAGCTAAGATCCAAGACCCACTACAGTGTAGTGGGTCTTGGCTAAGATGTGGAAGCTATGGCACGTTCCTTGAGTGCAACTTGAAGGGGGGGGGGGGTCGGGGGAGCTGAGCTTCTTCAGGATATGTGAGGAAAATTCGGTTATAATGGTTATGACTGTAAAAGATACATTAGCTCGCCTTGCATTTTTGAAGCTGATAGTATGCTAACGTTACCTAAAATATGGGTGTCTGATGTTAGGAAAGGGGTGCAATTTCGATGTTTGCCATAGGCAGGATTTTCCGTAGATACGCCCCTGCTTACGACTTCTCGGGATCCCCTCTTCCTCTAGCTAGTCAGTAAACATGAAAGAAATACCCCTCTCCCCTTCAAAATAAAAAAAACAAAAAAACACAAAAACGACAAATATGTCTTCGTCAGCTCATCAATCATTATAGGTTGTCGGTTTAGCTAGACGGATTTGATGGAACGGGTGACGTTGGGGAGACGGTAAATGTTCGCAATATGACCACGACGGAGAGCCATAAATAAGCGTTCAAAGTGGAAGTAGCAGATTAGCAAATGTCTGGTGGATGATGTAGCTCACAAATGTCGAGAATGTAAGGCGACTGGTGAAATGGCTTTCTGTGCACATGTAATTCGAGGTTGTGGATAGGGGAGAGGTGAATTGTGAAGTTGGTAGGTAAATGGCTGGATGTGAAGATGTACATACAGGTCAGGAGGATAGAGGAGTAGTCAGACAGACAGGCAGACAGACAAATAGAAAGAGAGAGGGATAGACAGACGGACAGACAGACAAACACACATACAGACAGACAAATAGATAGATAGTAGACAGACCGACAGACAAATAGATAGATCGGTAGAAAGATAAATAGATAGATCGATAACAGACAGATAATAGATAGATAGATAGATAGATAGATAGATAGATAGATAGATAGATAGATAGACAGATAGATAGATAGATAGACAGACAAATAGATAGATAGATAGATAGATAGATAGATAGATAGATAGATAGATAGATAGATAGATAGATAGATAGAAGACAGACAGACAAATAGATAGATAGATAGATAGATAGATAGATAGATAGATAGATAGATAGATAGATAGATAGATAGATACATAGAAGACAGACAGACATAGATAGATAGATAGATAGATAGATAGATAGATAGATAGATAGATAGATAGATAGATAGATAGATAGATAGATAAACACACAGACAGATAGATAGATAGATAGATAAACACACAGGTAGATAGAGAGACAGATAGATAGATAGATAGATAGATAGATAGATAGATAGATAGATAGATAGATAGATAGATAGATAGATAGATAGATAGATAGATAGATAGAAAAGACCATCCCAGCAGCAACCATACTCCGAGACACCAGACACTGCCACACACCGTAGATACAGTGCTTCTAGCCCTCTGATCACACACAAGCATTACAAACATGCACACAAACAACACAACACACCGAAGCTATTGCCAACATCATCACAAGGCCCGGTAGCCTCAGAATGTAACTGTCCGGTCTGTAATTTGGTTTCTCTGCCTGGATCTGTGAACTCGACCGTGCTACGGAAAAAGACAGCAAACGCAAAAGACAAAATTTTATAAGAGACACAAAAAATATTTCGCTTCACGCCCCCCCTTTATTCTTTGTTCGATTTCGATTTTGTGTGTGATAATCGCAAGAAACTCTTAGAGGTACAATTTTAAATTTAAAAAGTTGTTATAAGTACCTAAGTCCCCCAATATTTTGCACTAGGGGTACGTATTTTAAAGCCTTTTGTGACTTCAGAGCTAGAGACCTCCTCCCGCAATGCTGCTGAAAACAATCTTAATTAATTATTTTTTCAGATTTTCTCTTTGTTTTTCCCCCTATTTATTTGGTTGAAAGGGTAGGGGTAGAGTTAGAGATTAGAAGAGATTTAGGGCTGAGGATAAGGACGGATTTAGGGATAGGTACGTATACGTAGGCGGCCCTAGCGCAAATCGCTTGGGGTACGTACGTACTTATAACAAGAGCCAAAAAAAAAAATTAAATTTAAAAAGAGCACATTTATTTTATGGTATGGGATAACGTTTAAATGTGAATCCTAGCTAGACTGTACATACCGTGTTCTGCAGCAGCACGACAGTGTTTGCGTCTGGGCCCAAACAAAAAGAAGAATGTGTATATACACACACACACATAGTTCTCAAAGCTAGCTCACGGTGATCGATAATGTACGGATTTGAAATTAACAGAGAGAGAGAAGGAGGGGGGGGGGGGGAAGAGAGAAGGAAGGTAAAGGTAAAGGAGGGAGAAAAAGAGAAAGCGAGAGAAGTGGCCGGGGGGGGGGGGGGGAGAAAACAGAGAGAAGGAGAGAGAGAGAGAGATTTTGATATTTGAAAGAAAGACAATGTTTTTAATCTTTCCCCTCTCACCTCTCACCTTTCTTACTCTCTCCATCCTCCTTTTTTCCCCCTCTCTCTTCCTCGATCTCTCTCTCTCTCTCATCTCCCCCCCCCTCTCTCTCTCACTTCCTCCATCTCGTTCTCTCTCTCCCTCGCTCTCTTTCTCTCTGTCCCCTCTTATTCTTTCTCTCTCGCTGCCTCCCTCTCCCTTCCTCTATGTCTGTCTGTCTCTCCCTCGCTCGATCTCTTTCTTTCCCCCTCGATTTCGATATCTCTCCCCCTCTTTCTCTCTCTCTCGCTCTCTCTCTCAGTCTATCATCTTCGCTGGAGGTTGAGTGATAGGCAGGTGGAAGCACGCATCAAAGAAACTCGAGGCTTTTTGTAACATTAATTTTCACGGATATTTTTTTTTTCCGTTCCCTTCGTTTACTTCCACACTGCCGTTACAAAGCTGGGCTGATTGAATGTAAATATTTACATTTCTAAATTAAAGTTTCAGGGCTGTGTTGTTACCGCGGGTAGCTTCGTAAGTTTGAGTCCTTATTTGGGGCAGTAGAGCTTTGCGGGGGGGGGGGGGGAGTGAGGGGTTTAGTGGTGGGGAAGTAGAGGAAACGGGTGGTGGCGCGCGGGGGGAGGGGGGGTGTAGTCCACAAATTCCTTCTGGTTTAGCAACGGGGGGGGGGGGGTGTAGTCCACAAATTCCTTCTGGTTTAGCAACGGGGGGGGGGGGGGTGTAGTCCACAAATTCCTTCTGGTTTAGCAACGGGGGGGGGGGGGGTGTAGTCCACAAATTCCTTCTGGTTTAGCAACGGGGGGGGGGGGGGTGTAGTCCACAAATTCCTTCTGGTTTAGCAACGGGGGGGGGGGGGTGTAGTCCACAAATTCCTTCTGGTTTAGCAACGGGGGGGGGGTGTAGTCCACAAATTCCTTCTGGTTTAGCAACGGGGGGGGGGGGTGTAGTCCACAAATTCCTTCTGGTTTAGCAACGGGGGGGGGGGGGGTGTAGTCCACAAATTCCTTCTGGTTTAGCAACGGGGGGGGGGGGGTGTAGTCCACAAATTCCTTCTGGTTTAGCAACGGGGGGGGGGGGGGTGTAGTCCACAAATTCCTTCTGGTTTAGCAACGGGGGAGGGGGGGGGGTGTAGTCCACAAATTCCTTCTGGTTTAGCAACGGGGGGGGGGGGGCTGTAGTCCACAAATTCCTTCTGGTTTAGCAACGATCAAGACGGATCGTATGAGCCGAGCCCCACAATACCGAAACGGTTCAATTCGCCAAAGTCCGTCCGTCCACTTGCGCGCGTATCATCCACGTCAAATTCCTTCTGGTTTAGCAGCGATCAAGACGGATCGTATAAGCCGAGACACAAGATACCGAGACGGTTCAATTCGCCGAATTCCGTCCGTCGACTTGAGCGCGTATCATCCATGTCAACAATGCAACAATTCGCATCACACTCATTCATAATTGAACGAAAAAGACCGGTACCACAGAGCTCTGTGAGTAGTACCCACCGTGTTTATACGCGCGCAAGTTGTGGACATGTGGAGAAAGAAGGTATGGTACGACTCGGTATTCTGTGTGTGGGATATGAGTTTCAAATCTGTCACGTGATATATAGTGATTACTGTACCTACATTGTCATGTTTTAGTGACAAAGTTAATTTCAGTGCTCTGTTTAGGTTACTGGACTCGTGAACTTCAAATATTTAGGGCAGGAGAGGCATCTGGGGTGAGGGTTTTAGGGGTGGGGAAATAAAGATGTCGGGGAGCGGGGAGAAACACAAATTCTTTGCAGTTTGGGAAAGATCCGGATGATGGATCAGATGAATTTTAAATTTGACACTTCATATACATATTACAGTGATTGGTATACCTATATTATTATATACCTATAATATATTTCTTTTGAATAAAATGTCAATGTTTCTGGTATTGCTTGAGGTCCTTTGGTTTCCCGTTATCTGTTATCTCATAAGTCTCAATCTTATATAGGACAGTAGGGCTGTCTGTGGTGAGGGTTTAGGGGTGGAGAAGTAGATTTTAATATACTTTCTGGGGTGGGAGGTGGAGCACAAATTCCTTGCGGTGTGGGAAAGATCAAGTTGGATCATATGAATTTGAAATTTGACACTTCATATAAATTATATATGATTATTAATCCTTTGCCTTATTAATTATGTTTCCTAACCTAAAATTTCAGAGCTCTATTAAGGCCGTTGGTTTAATGAACAATGAACATTGCTTCCTTGAAAATTGTGTCTTTCGGGAACAAAAACGATATATGTCGAAATAATGCAAATGACTGCGTATACTATCATCATTTCATTGGCTACAGGCCTAAGTTTTTCGTTGATCGGGGGCAGCTTGTAAAGTTTGATGGTAGTGTGAATCGCGGAGGAGACTGGAATAGAAAAAGAAACAAAAAGTGACCTTAGTCCGTATTTGTTCTATCTCCATTTTCTGAAAATCTGGAGATCTTTTCGGTATGTAGGCTTTGACACTTGTTTAAAATGAGTTATTAAGCGGTTTCACAATTCCGATCTATTCTTACACTTTATCATAAGGCCACAAGACGTTTAAGGTCGAATTTCTCAGTTGTTAAAAAAGTCGAGTTGGAACAAACAAGAACTAAGGTTGTGAAAAAACCAGAACGAGAAGTCCAGCTTTATACATAGAGATAGATACTTATTGCACCCATTATTTTGTTATACATTCGTAGCCTAAAGGATCCATGCCCTATATTAGCTATCTCCAAACTGCTTAATCTAGCCAACTTCCTTACGTCAGTCCGACGTAGATTTGTATAGGATTTCAGTAAGATTGGTAGAATTACCGTGGGGGCGGATTTCCTACATAAAACCGCAATGTCATAACTAGCGGATCTATCTAGCTACGCTGTCATTCCTATGATAGTGCAAACCTGACTTCAATCCTACTCGTCGGATTCCATAGGGTTGCCGGCTGGGTAGAGAATTGATCTCTGCCCACTCAGATTATTCCTGGTCATCTGGACTATACGATGCCCTGAAGGAACCATTAATTTATAACACTATTTTGTCCTTTCAAATTAGCCATGTCGCTGCCCTTAGCCGATTAAATTGGCTCCATATACATTTTTTAACTCTTTGTGTGTCATGAATTTTTCCACGTTTGCCAATACAGTAAGAAAAAAAGTGGCAGAGATGAATGAAGACTAACTACAGCAACATCAATTAAAGAAAGTCAACTTTCTTTCTCCCCGAAACAAAATAGCCTAGCATTCTTTTGTACCAATACATCGGTGATTGGCGGTATGGAAGACCCCCATACATCGGTGATTGTCACACCAAGGGTTAAAAACTGTCTTGCCATAGTCAGTTAAAACGTACCATCCAGAAATGTATACTAATTATTTTCTTAGTGTTTTCAAGTTCGTGCAAACTCTAAATATCAAAATATATGACATTGCCATTTGGCAGCTCAAAGACATAATAATAATTATTGCGACAGATGATAATTCACCCGTGGCTGCAATAAAGTTAAGTTAAGCAAACACACAGAATCGTTTTCTAAAATACTACAGATTTCGTTGCTATTAGAAGAGAGCACCCATGCCTCATTTAATATCACACACTCCGTAAAAACGGATGACTTTTCTTTTTACCTTTTTGGATAACAATCTCTTTAATGTTTACTTATCTACTCGTACTTACCCACTCTTTCAATTGGCCCTTAACAGTTACTAAAGTGTGTATTTAACTGAGGGTCTGGAATAAAAAGCATTCAAATCTACGCACCTCCCATCAGTCAATCCATCCAACCATCCCCATCCATCCTCAGTCAATCCATCCAACCATCCATGCATCCATTGATTCATTCATCCATCCATCCATTCATCCATCAATCCATTCCTCCATCCGTCCATCCATCCATCCATCCAATCAATCATGATCAATCAATCAATCAATCGACCAATCAAATCTATTTCTCTCTCTCTCTCTCTCTCTCTCTCTCTCTATCTATCTATCTATCTATCTATCCATCTATCTATCTATCCAATAGCTTAATAATAACTAGCTGGTATCGATCCACATACAATATCTGTAAAAATTGAATGAATTTATCAATAACCTAATTAGGATTCTTGTACTTTTTTTTCCTAGCCAAACTTGTAACAGCCACTTTTTAAGCCCTGTACACACAATGCACATTTAGATCGCGATTCTCAGATAAAGCAGCCCCAACTGCAACCATTCACCTAGCATATGGTGAGACTGGATCTATTGCAGTGGTTTTCAACCTGCTGTACTTGAGACCTTACAGAAGTGTAAGACACTTAGGCTGGTGACACACTGAGTCAGGTCGAGGTTGTTGTTGTTTTTTTGTACCAGTTTCAGCGTGAGATGTGAAATTAGGAGTTTCCTGTGCAGCAAAAAAGTGGAGATAGAATCTTGTCATTCTAAAGGGACGATTTGCCTAAGTCATTTTTACAACATTTTCGGAAAGTTTGAAAAAGTACCATTGCTTTGCAAATCTTGTGACTTGCACAAATTAAAGATGTTTCGTGCCAAAATACAGGCTTTGAAGGTTCGATACAAAATTTTATGCTTTTCAGGAAACAAAATTAACCTTATTTTATTAGGGATTTTCGGCACTACCTCAAAAATATTACAAAATAACTTAAGCAATTGTGTGTGTTATGGACCCAGAATAATCACTTATGTCCACAAACTGGGCGGGTATAAGCAGCGGTGAGAACTACTCTTTTAGGGGTGTGGTGCGAATTGTTGCGCTGTTGACATCGATGATACGCGCCCAAGTCGAGGGACGAATTTTGTATGACGAATTGATTCGTCTGGGTATCCTGTGTCTTGGTTATGACTGTGTCTTGGTTATGACTGTGACGGTATGCTTTTATCCCGCTGAAAGTGAACAAACAGCATTGCTGCAGAGCTTGGTAACCGCTGGTCCATCAGGCAAACCGCCCTCTCTCATTCATTCAACTTCTTTATCAAGTATGGAGTATTCCCCGTCGGAGCCTGATACTTTTACAGCCCTGTAAACACGATGACCATAATTCATATCGGCGTATCGGTTTTGTTTCGGCGAGATCAAAGACCGGCGCCGGTTCTTTGATGCCATTGTAAACCAGTGATTGGATAGGCCATGGTTATAATGATTTTCGTCTTGGGGCCCAGACAGGTAGAGGAGGAGAAGGAGGGGGAGAGTGGATAGAAAGGGAGGTTGTTGAGAGATAGGGGGAGGAGGGGGAGGGGGGCCAGATGAGAGAAAGAGGGGAGGTGATTTGTTGAGAGAGGGAGAGATTGAGAGAAAGAGAGAGATTGGGTGTGTGTGTGTGTGTGAATGAGAGAGAAAGAGAAAGAGATTGTATGTGAGAAGGAGAGAGATTAGGCTGTGTGTGTGTGCGTGCATGCGAGAGAGAGAGAGAGAGAGAGAGGGGGAGAGAGAGAGAGAGAGAGAGAGAGAGAGAGTAATGTAAACTAATGGAACTGAAGGAAAATGCACAAGGAGAGCAGAGATGGGCGGAAGTGGCTGAGGGGAAGGGATGGATGGGAACTAAAGTAAAGTTGTTAAGAGGATAGGAGGAGGGGGGGGGGGGAGGGTTGGGTAAGAAATATTCTGGAAAGAAGAAGACAGGACAATATTCTGTAAACAAGAATTAACGGAACTAAATTTGAACGACCGAAGAACTTAAAAAGGACACATGAATAATAGACAGGGTAAATAAATAAATAAATAAATAAATAAATAAATAAATAAAAACAGCGTAGGCTTCGGTATGTAGCAAAGGATGAAAATCGCATATACTTAGGCGCGAAATGTTGCAATCAGTTCTTACTCTCAATATTAAATATATGGATAGATTAGTGGATGAATGAATGGATGGGTAGATGAATGTATAGATGGGTGGATGGATGGATAGATGGATGGATGGATAGATGGGTGGATGAATTGATGGATTGGTTTGGGTGGATGTGTGTGTGGATCGATAGCTGGCTGGCTGGATGAATGGATGGATGATAGATGGATAGCTTCTTAGATGTATGTATGAATGTCTGTGTTTATGAATGATATTGACGAAAAAAGGAATGGATAGATGGGCAGATACATCGACGGGGAGATAAAAGTCTGTAATAGGTTCGCTTAGGGATGGAGAGAAGAGATGAATATGTGAACAGATGGCTGTATGAATGGGGCCTTAAAAAAAAATAACGGGCTGGTTGGATTAATGAATGCAAAGATGGATGAATATGAACGTGGATGAATGGATGGATGGATCTGGGGCTGGAGAGATGGGTGTGTGGATGAAGTGACGGAGGGATGGATAGATGGATAAATGGGTAATGGATGGATAGATGGATTGAGGTGGTCAGATGAATGGATGGATAATGTGTATGTATGTATGTATGTATGTAAAGAGGGAGGGAGGGGGAAGGAGGGGCGGATAGAGCGATGTACGAGTGTATGTATTGATATAGACAGATGGCTGATTGGATGGATCGATGGATAGACAGCAGGATGAATAAACGATAAAATGGCCTGCGGTTAACACAATATTTCTAGAACCATCACCACAACATTTCTAGTGCCCTTAAAAACGAATGGAATAAAAGCAATCTAACACTATAATCCAACCTGGAAACTGTGAAGGTAGAACGGCTGAATCGGACAAATAGTGAAATACGGCCCTTAAGAGCTGAGAGGAAATGAATTTCTGTGGGGTCTCGGGGCAGACAAGGTTTATAATGGGTTATCCAGAATTGATTGGTGCATATTTCCGAACCAGACCTGTCTTATTCCCAACAGTAGGTACACGGAGATATGGAGTAGGCGGGGCCTAATGTCACAGTGTAGGCGGTGTCAACATTTGGCTGGCTGTTACTTTTTCTATTAACCCCTTCCACCGTTAGCTGGATGTGTAACATGTAGGTACATGCCTATTACGATGCATATCAAGACGTGCATATTCCCATGGCTCAAGCCCCGTGAAATAAAGACCTCAACAGAGCATGATATATTATGATTATAAGGCCAGCACTGTTAAACTGAGGCCTTTGAGAAATAAAGGCCTCACCCGTGTAAATCAATGAATAAAAGAAATATACATATTTTTAAAAAATACGTAAAAAATAACATTATTTTGTTTCATTTTTATCTAATTTCACTTAAGTTTTTATTTTATCTCCTTCTCATATTAGTGCGTTCCCTCATCTTCCCTCTCTCTCCTCTCCTCTCAACAACCTTGGTTCCTATCCAATAAATTTATTTTATGGAAAATGCTTAGTAACATAACAATACATATTATAAATATTTGTGTGCTATCAGCATAAATATAGAAAATAATAACAAGGAAAATCATTGTCATTGTAAATAAGTTCCTACGTGCCATGATGTGTCTCTATTAGAGAATATAATAGTGGGTATGTCCATTTATTAGCTAGAATGTCTGTAATGTAAGTATATTATTTTTTTAAGTACTGTAATTTTTCCATCCTCTGATATGGGCTTTTGGTACATAAGATTATGTGTGAACAGCTATATTTAAGAAAGCAGTTATGTATATTTAATATGTATTTGTGACTGTAATGTGTGTGTGTTTTTTTTATAAACGTCCTCGTATAATTTTACCTCTAGTTCGCCTTAACTCCCGGTTTGTTTTTTTTTGTTTTGTTTTCTTTCTGAGTTCATTCGCCATAGACAGGCTAGCAGCTCACCAATGGTTTTGGTTCAGGAACATTCCGAAGGGAAAGTTGGGGTTATCAGCTCAGATATAGAACATAGAGCAATGTAATTAACACAACAAAGAGCTCACAGTAGTTAGCACACACAAACAAATAATCATGTACGTTTGTACGTAAGCTAGGCTTTCTTGATAAAGCCCCGTAGTGTTGTTATATCTTTTTCATTTGTTAATGAATGAGTGTTTGATAAGGAATATGAAAATGTCTTGATATGAAAATGCTTCTATCCAATTATCCATCTTTCCGTCCATCCATCCATTCATCTTTCCATCCATCCATACGACCATTTATATCTGTACATCCATCCATCTATCCATTCGACCATTTACATCTGTACATCCATCCATCAAGCCATCCATCCAGCCATCCATTTGACCATTTGTATCTGTACATCCATCCATCAAGCCATCCATCCAGCCATCCATTTGACCATTTGTATCTATACATCCATCCATCAAGCCATTCATCCAGCCATCCATTTGACCATTTGTATCTGTACATCCATCCATCAAGTCATCCATCCATCAAGCCATCCATCCAGCCATCCATTTGACCATTTGTATCTGTACATCCATCCATCGATCCATCCATCCAGCCATCCATTTGACCATTTGTATCTGTACATCCATCCATCAAGCCATCCATCCAGCCATCCATTTGACCATTTGTATCTGTACATCCATCCATCAAGCCATCCATTTGACCATTTGTATCTGTACATCCATCCATCAAGCCATCCATCCAGCCATCCATTTGACCATTTGCATCTGTACATCCATCCATCAAGCCATCCATCCAGCCATCCATTTGACCATTTGTATCTGTACATCCATCCATCAAGCCATCCATCCAGCCATCCATTTGACCATTTGCATCTGTACATCCATCCATCAAGCCATCCATCCAGCCATCCATTTGACCATTTGCATCTGTACATCCATCCATCAAGCCATCCATCCAGCCATCCATTTGACCATTTGTATCTGTACATCCATCCATCGATCCATCCATTCATCCCTACCCCCTCTCAGTCCATCCACCCATAACCTATCCCATTCCATACCATAACCACCCAGCCTTACTCATCTCTATTGCTGAACAATTTAAGAAAGAAACAACAGCAAAAACAAACTGGAGGAAAGGCGGGAGTTTATGCGCAGCCGCGGGTGAAAATTACAGCAATGCGTGCATAGCTAGCGGCACATGGAGTAAAGTTTGTTTTCCATCTGTTTTGACTCAGTGGGCGGGGTCTCTCTTTCCGTCAACCGACTCAAGACAGTTTTGACGCGCACAATCTAGTGAGGCAGACTTGTTTCGGTCTCCCCAGTGCGCGATGTTCTGTGTTTTGGTCTTTATTTTAGGAGGTTCGTTGCCCTTGGCCTTTACATCTCACTTTTCTTGTTGTGGTTGGGATTGGTTTTTTTTCCACAATTTTGCCCTGGGCAAGGGCCTGTTCGGCCTGCTCTTTTCGATTTCCAACTGTCAAGGTATCTTTAACGGACCCTCCGAATTTTTGGTCCTTATCCGAAAAGACTAGATACTCGATCCTACCTACCATAGGACCAGGGACAGGAAAATATGAGAAAAATCTCAAAATTTCTGGCATGCCTGCACCGACCGGGATTCGAACCCGGTACCTTCGGTATGAGAGGCGAGCGCCTTCCCTCCAGACCATGTATATAAGGCCTAAGGAAGATCATTAGTTTATTTAAAACAGGCCCAACTCCAAAAGCCTCATGGTATGTTTTTCTTTTTTTTTTCTGAACAAGTCTGACAATATAGAATCTGTTTAAACATTTTTCTGTTTATTGTTTAAGTCCCATAAAACGTCCCAGAGGAATAGATAATACGCTTTCTGTACTTATTGTCCAGTGATGAAAAAGAAATTTTTTAACCACAGAAAGGTCGCAACAGGGCTTGGAACATGAGAAAATAATAATAATAATAAAAAAAAGATGACATATTACATAGCCCCTCGCTGAAAAAAAAATAATTCTGATTTTCATTGTATAATGATAATGTAATGTTTATTGTTTCTTGGCGAGGCTTTGTAACATACAATGTCCTCTCTCTCTGTCTCTCTCTGTCTCTCTCTGTCTGTCTGTCTGTCTCTCTCTCTCTCTCTCTTTGCCAAATTATAACTCAATTTAGAAATGCGGGAGTTTTTCATCCTGCCCTACTCCACAACATTTTAACATCAAAAGCTGAGGATGACACTAAAATGTTTGCACCTGTGGCCCTCGTTCAAGAAACGGCTGGACAACCCTGGTCTACATGCACTCCCCATCTCAAAGCATTGTTTCTCCAAATACAACCAACCCATTATTTCGGGAGATTCTACGCTATCCTGGGCGGCCTGTGGTGAATTTTGGTCGCAGAGAGAGTAGAAAGACAAAAGAATTTATGACAGGTATCGGTATCGCTTGATAACCGGGTTTGTCTAGAGAGATCTGGGGCTCATGTGGAGACAGAGGTAATAAATAACCGGGCCTTTGTGTCTCCAGACTTCAGTCAGGGTTTTGGATAAGACAAAGAGAAGAGATGAGTTTAATTGTTTTTCGGTGTAATGTTTGAAACTGAAATGTCTTTGTGGATCTGTTCAAGATGCAGAGTGTTTTCAAATAAACTCTTTGGTGATTTCAAATAGACGGCTCATTATTGGATTTAGATTGAACAAACCAAAACTGAAATTAGATTTTGATCATTTTTGTATATCTATCTATCTATCTATCTATCTATCTATCTATCTATCTATCTATCTATCTATCTATCTATCTATCTATCTATCTATCTATCTATCTATCTATCTATCTATCTATCTGTCTGTGTGTTTGTCTGTCTGTCTGTCTATCTATATATCTACCTGTCTATCCATCTGTCTATCTATATATCTGTCTATCTGTGTGTTTGTCTGTTTGTCTATCTGTCTGTCTGTTTGCCTTTCTGTCTATCGGTCTGTCTGTCTATCTATCTATCTATCTATCTATCTATCTATCTATCTATCTATCTATCTATCTATCTATCTATCTATCTATCTATCTATTTATCTATCTATGTCTTTCTGTCTGTCTGTCTGTCTATTTATCTATTTATCTGTCTGCCTCTCTGTCTGCGTATGTGTGCCTGTCTATCTGATCTATCTGTCTGTCTGTCTATACATGTCACACGCCTTTGTCTCCCCTCAACCATCAATAAAGTTATCATCACAATGTACAACTTAACTCTTCAACATCTCCTCCGCTCTCCTGTCTCTGAGAGGATTAGAAACATGACCCCCAGCAGCTCTCTGTCTTTCAGACATCCCATCCTGTCTTTCATTCATACAGACCCTCTCCACCAAACCACCCACCATTTGCAGGTATCAGACACTAATTTTTACGGTCTAATACCATACATGCGTGATGTTCTTAAATTCTCAGCTTTCCCTTAAAAAGAAAAGTGTCTTCTTAAAATTCCTCGCCTTGTCCCATCCGTTTCGAGTCCAGATAATGTCTGACTTCAGCAAATAAAGGCAACTGTTCCCGTTTTTTTCTTTTTCTTATTTTACATTTAAATTTATCACTGGGCATTTGCGTCAGGCAAAAAAAAAAGGATAAGCCTTCGTGTTTCCATGTCCTTCTAATGTCGTCTCAAAGACGGCAACTTCTTCGTTTTGGTGTTTCAAATAGCAAACATCTTGATTTAAGTTGCCTAAAACACTCCAAGCCGCTCAAAGGATATCAAATAACCAGAGAATAATCGTGCAAACAGAGGCCAGGAACTTGAAGAGGGGTCTTTTCGCATTTCGCGTTTGTGAGGCATTCATTTACACGATTTCGGAGCCCTCTTCAAAGATTACGATACGCGTGTGAAGAGAGTGGGGTCCCCCGGAGAGACTTAGTGTTAGATGACGCTTTCGTTGCTTGCTGTGAAAAGGATTTACTGTTCAAAGAGAAAGGGAGCGATTGAACTTGCAGTAAACAGAAGCCTGAAAATGAATCTGTTAGCGATAAACCACTTATGTCCATTTACCTTTGGTTATGTACATGCGGGACTGTGTGCGGAATTTGTGGGATGTAAGTACAGGATTTAATAAAAGTGAAAAAGCGGTATAGATAATAGACTCTTTGCGTATGTATGTTCACGGGTACGTGCGGTGGGTGCAGGGTGTCACAAATCCCAGACTGGGAGATGTAATAAGTTATGACAGGACAACAATCACGAACAAACAAGTTAACACTTAACAGAACAATCCATCAGACTCACACATTTATTAAACATAATTATACATATAATAGCGCAATTACATATATTATATTATTGAAATGACTGCCGTACAACGGCCTTATTCTCACACACACGCTCACTCGGATCCACAATCCGGTAGTTACTCCTAAAGGCACTTCGGCCTCAGCCTCTCCCCTCAGGGTCTTAATAGTACATTAATGATTCACTGGCACCGCAGTCTCTCAATATCACCTTCCTATTGTCATACACCTTAACACTCCCCTAGCACCTCAGCAGGGCAATAACACATTAGTAATTCCATAGCCATCAACATGGCAACAACATAGTATCAGTTCACTAGCCTATCAACATGGCAACAATATAGTATCTCATTCACTCTCATATCTACGTCCCTGTCCGTGGCCTGACTGCCACGACTTTATGTGCCTCTACTGTCCTGCCCTGACAGCCTCACTTCTGGCCTATGTGTGGCCTCCGGCCCTATGCTGGCCTATCCCCTGTGCTCATCGAGGTGGCTCTGCGGCCCGTCCCCGACACCTACAAGAATAACATTACATTGGTATAATACCCTACCATTTCTATTCACTCCACCTCTCCTTACAATCCATGAAGCGTACACACACTAGTTCACCTTTCACTCACCACACATCTTACGGTAACACACTTCCATCGGAATACACACTACTCACTCGCGCTACAAATCCATGAACTCACTTTCATCTATCGCTCATGGCGCACATTGCTATATCCAATATCAAGGACTTCCACATTCCTCACATATACTTATTCACATCATGGTAATAGACGAATATAATATAATACATCAATCATAATAATCAATCAACGTTCTACATACCAGTCATAACTGGAAAGACTCTCACTAGTCTTCTCGACTGCTTCCTTTTATCTCTGCCCGATGGGCTATTATTCACAGATCCGCTCCCTAGGACCTTCTAACTTGCAGTGATAGTTATACAGCGCTTTCGCCTCCTTCAGACCCCCCACTCATGACATGCACGACTTTTCTTCCCTGTCTCCGTGCGTTAATTTTACTCTCCTCCTTTCCCCCCGTAATTATTAACTATCGCTCACTCCACTCGTGACATCATCCCCCACCCCAAAAAAATTAATGCAATTAATTTCAAATCGCATCAAGATGACTGTCAACGAGTGAGCGTGAGCAATACCTACATTAAAAATGACCTACCAATGCCCCCAGCACATAAAATACCGGGATCAGGGGAAGATATGGGGATCAATATGCCATGCATTATGCATATATGTATCACATCATCAATAGCTAACTAAACTTAATAATACAGAATCGAAAACCAATCAACCTATCAACCATTCTTCATATCATATTTATAATGTCAATATTTTAAAGTCGACTCATTCACACAGATCCTGTCAATGTTCCTGTCCTCCGATGTATAAGCTCCTGAAATCTTCCCCTAGGCTCGACTAAGGTAGTCGGCGATATGATTGCTGGTTCCTGGAATTGGTTGAATAACGAAGGTGTACGGCTGTAAAGCCAATGCCCATCTAGACAAGCGTGGGCTGGACGAACGATTCTTCGACAAAAATGTCAGTGGCTTGTGGTCTGTCTGGATACAAAATTCTCGTCCCATGAGATAACGTCCTAGTTTCTGGACGGACCAGACAATGGCAAGACACTCACGCTCTATCACAGAATACTTTCTTTCTCTCTGCAATAACTTCCTACTGACATAACATACAGGATGGAGACATTCGTTCTTCTCCTGTAGAAGACAAGCGCCGACACCAGAGTCCGACGCATCCGTTCTGAGGATAAAATTAGATCGAAAATCGGGTAATATCAGAATGGGTGACGATGATAATGCTGTCACCAAATTATCAAATGATGTCTGACATTCAGACGTCCACTGGACCTTATCGGGTTGTCCCTTCTTAGTAAGGTCAGTAAGAGAAGATGACAAGGAAAAATTTGGAATGAACTTTCTGTAATAATTTAAAATTCCCACTAAGCTTCTGACTTGTTTCTTTGTTTTAGGGATTTGCAACCCTACTAACTTGTCAATTTTTGTTACTTCAGGTCTCTGAACACCTCTACCCACAATATGTCCTAAGAATATTATCTCTGGACATGCCAAATCCATCTTTGCGGGTTTAGCAGTTAACCCAAAATGGCGTAATCGTTGAAAAATTACTGTTAGTGTCTGAATATGATCAGACCATGTCGACGTATGGCATGCTATATCATCAAAGAACGACACGACATTAGGTATGTCCTTCAACACCAATCTCATTAATCGTGCAAACGTCGCTGGTGCGTTTACCAACCCAAATGGCATGACCTTAAATTGGAATAATCCAATGGGCGTTTGAAACGCCGTGTATTGTTTAGACTCCTCAGTAAGCGGGATTTCCCAATACCCTTTCGTCAAATCTATCTTGGAAAACCACGTGGACCCGGCCAATGAAGCCATTAATTCCTCCTGAAACGGAATAGGCTCCCTATCGCCTACCGTAATAGTGTTCAATCTTCGAAAATCAATACAGAACCGCACCGATCCATCAAGTTTCTTCACGAGGACGATGGGTGATGAATACGGCGATGTTGATGGTTCTATCACATCTAACTTCAACATCGACTCAACTTCCTTTATGACTCTATCTCTCGAAGAAAAAGGCAGCGGGTACGGTCTAAGAAATACTGGCTTATCCGAAGTCAACTTTATTTGGTGCTGGATCACCGTAGTGCGACCCGGCAAGTCCGTAACAACATCCGGAAATGACGCTAACAGGGTCTCAAGTTCCCCACTCCTTGAACTCGTAAGGTCAGGGTTAATTTTTACGTCCCTGTAACCTTGTGTCGGAGTTAACTCCGGCAATTGAATTTGTAACTCCTCCTGCGCCTCGGTGTCGCTTACGTCACAGTCCAACTGGTCTACGACCCCCGTACAAGCAGTAGAGAAGACAGTCTCCTCTGGTCTTGCCTGTGCACACAGATACTGTGGTCTCTCATAAAATCTCTGTAGCATATTAACATGGAAAACCTTACTCGTTCCATCAATGTGGATAGCGTAATCTACCTTTGAAACAACTCGCTCAATAACATAAGGACCTTTCCATGTCATCAATAACTTATTATGGTCCGTAGGTAACAACAACAGAACCTTGTCTCCTGGCTTAAAAATTCTCAGTTTGGACCCTCTATCTTTATAGTCTTTTGCTCTTTTCGAAGCGATACTAGACGCTTCTTCTGCTATAGTGCGCGCTGCAGATAGTCTTTCTCTTAAATCACCAAGGTACTGAAACCTTTTTAAACGGTTCCGAAACCGTGGGGATCTTTTGAAGAGGAGCCTGGGGTGTACGACCCTTATGCGTCGTCTTTTGGCACGCACTGCACGTCTTACAATATAACCGCACATCTCTGTATACTGACGGCCAATAAAAATCTTTCAGAACTCTCTCCTTGGTTCTAGTACTTCCCATATGACCCGCTAATGGAACATCATGGGCCAGACGCAATACTGTAGCAATTAACGACCGTGGCACGACGACCTGCTTTTGAACGGAAGCCACTGTGACGTACATACGGAACAGAATGCCCCCCTGGACAAAAAAAGAAGATGACCCGTTCTTATATCTCCTCGTTTTCTCGGTTCGCGCTTCCCCAAAACATGGGTTTAATGATGGGTCCTCCCTTTGTAATCTCGCCAAGCGCTCCGGCGTGATATCTAGGTTGACCGCTGGCGTAGCCAAAGGTCTAATCTTGTCTTTATCGGCTACCCGTCGGCGTGTTTCGACCGCGGCGCAAAAGTCAATACCTTTTGATTGCGACCATGCTTGCACGTTCTCATCGGAAGGGGAAACTACCCGTGATACATTCCCAATGATGAGCTGGGCGCCTGGAAAACAACCAACGACTGCTTCGACTTCCCCGCTAAGGAAAGGTGTATCTATCATTATTCTTGCCATGGGTAATTTCTCAATGGCCCCCGAAAATTGGATGCACGGGACAGTCTCACCTGTAAGCTGTGAATCCCGAATGCAGTCTCTATGCACTCCCACAACGGTAGATCCCGTATCTCGTAAAACCGAGACCGGTTCGTCCCCAACAAACCCCGGATAAACCCTAAGACCACCTCCTGTATGACATGAATTTATAACGGGGATCTTTCTCCCACAAGGTAAAACACCGGAAGATAATAACTTCTCACAACTGGGACACTTAGAATACTGTCCGCCTCCGTTGTCCGATGTAACGCACGCAGCCGCATGATGAAATTTATTTGGGGAGCATGGACTGGAGCTACTGTCCACGTTCGCCGCTATCCTACCTGCCGGGCAGTTCACGCTGATGTGATCTGCTCTTCCGCAGTTCCAACACTTCGCGGCCCTACACTCGCGTGAAAAGTGACCCACGCGTCCGCAAGTCCAACACTCCGCTCCCTGTGCTGCTCTAGGCCTGGGTCCCCGTGACCCCTCGCGACCGGAACTAGAGTCCCTATGCCGTCGGTCATCGGCAAAGGTCACAACTCGCCCCCGGCCATTACCGCGACCTAGCCCTCCTGCTCGGTCAAACTTACCGGATCCATATGCCGGTGATTGGTGATAGCCCCTACGCTGCCCCTGGGCTTGCCCGCTATAGGCACCACGCTGACGCGACCTGTCCCTAAGTCCTGCCGGCGACCCCTCGACAACGGCGACGTACCCAGCATCTTGGACGTACGCCCTGGCGACTGGTTTGGACGGATGCGCCGTACGGTATGCCTCCGCCAACTTAGACGCCTCCTGCACCGTCGCGGGTTCGTTCTCTTTCAGGAAAGCCACCAGATCTTTGTGGCACGACGCGTACAGCTGGTCACGGATCATTAAGTCTTTCAGTTTAGCAAAATCCGTGCCCACATGCGCCAAGTCTACCCAGTTCGCGAAATACTCCGTCAGTCTCGCGACGAAGGCAGCAAAGTCCTCCCTGGTATCTGCACGTGCTCGCCTAAACTGCTCCCGGAAATATTCCTCGGTACGCGCAAATCGGCGAAGCAGCAAAGCCTTCAGCTTATCGTAATCTTGTACGTCTTCGCGCTGTAGCTCTTTAAAGTATGTTAACGCTCGCCCCTGCAATAGCGACGCCAGGTACGTGGCCCATAATTCCTTATTTTCCCCCCATTGCAATTGTGCGTTCAGTTCGAACCTGTAAAGGAAGGCGTCTATGTCGTCCTTCCGGTCGTCGAACGTAGGGAGCTTAATCCTAACGCCACCTTTATTGGGTACCTGCCGCTCAACTGTTTCTGTTGGCGCACTCTTTTTGATTTCCAACTCCGCTATTCTTACTCGCGCGTCTGTCTCCCGCTCTTGAGCTTCTATCTCCTTTAACCTTAACTCCCTCTCCTGTTGCTGAGCCTCTAACTCCTTCAACTTAAACTCTCTTTCCTCTTCCTTATCCTTAGCCTCTCTCTCCTGCTCCTGAGCCTTAGCCTCTTTTTCTCGCTCTCTATCCTTAGCCCGCTCATCGCGCAAATCCGCCTGCTGTTCTTTGATCCAGCCGCGTAGCTCCTCTCCCTCCAGGCCAAGTTCCTTACCCAACTTCATTAGTTGTTGGAGTTCCGCCATTTCACAGATTTATGGTTATGGTATGTATACTATGAAAACGGCTACCCTGTCGGTATGATCACTAGCAACACGACCAGAGACCTGAGATCACACCAGATATAACAATCCCCAATTCAGAATACAATTCAGAAATTTACCTTTACAGCACAACTACTTCTATATCTACAAAATGTATAGCACTATTAATTATAAAGGAAAAAAGAAACGACAAGAATGAAGAAATACAGTAGAAGGACCACAAGTACGTCAAGGACAACGAACCAGACTAGGACAAAGCTTCTACAAAAAAAAACTATAATGGAAAAAAATGCAACCTACTACGCCGATTATACTACACGGTACAAACAAGAACAGAGTCTGAAAAAAAAGAACGTATCTACAGATAGGGAGAAGAAGGACAAGAGAAACGTCTTCCTAAAACAACGAGGAAGATAGAACGCTACAATCTAAACAAAAATACAGGTCCCTATAGAACTGTTCACTGTGATGAACGAAGTTCCAAATTTAGCCCACCTCCCGAAGAGGACAAACTACGCTCACCACAGCAAACCCGCGCCACCGCCCGTATAACCTATAACGACAACAACAGCAAAAACAGGGAAAAAGACAGATTAAAGGAACAGCCCACAATCCAGGGCACAAAAATTTTGACTTTCACTTAACTTTTGAAATTTTGAGTAAAACTCCTCCCTTTAATCGGAGCTCTGGCTGCTCGTCTCCTCAGGCTGCACGCACACACTCTGGAAAGTTTAAATACAAATTAATACCTATTCATAGCAATACATGCATCAATATACATTCATTATTATACATAAATCATATCATGAAATGTCCATTCATCCAACGAACAAGACAGCACAATTACCTACTAACTAACTACAACTAAATATTACGAAAATGGACGAGTCACAATGGACGAGCCCCCAATGTCACAACGGACGAGCCCCCAATGTCACAAATCCCAGACTGGGAGATGTAATAAGTTATGACAGGACAACAATCACGAACAAACAAGTTAACACTTAACAGAACAATCCATCAGACTCACACATTTATTAAACATAATTATACATATAATAGCGCAATTACATATATTATATTATTGAAATGACTGCCGTACAACGGCCTTATTCTCACACACACGCTCCCTCGGATCCACAATCCGGTAGTTACTCCTAAAGGCACTTCGGCCTCAGCCTCTCCCCTCAGGGTCTTAATAGTACATTAATGATTCACTGGCACCGCAGTCTCTCAATATCACCTTCCTATTGTCATACACCTTAACACTCCCCTAGCACCTCAGCAGGGCAATAACACATTAGTAATTCCATAGCCATCAACATGGCAACAACATAGTATCAGTTCACTAGCCTATCAACATGGCAACAATATAGTATCTCATTCACTCTCATATCTACGTCCCTGTCCGTGGCCTGACTGCCACGACTTTATGTGCCTCTACTGTCCTGCCCTGACAGCCTCACTTCTGGCCTATGTGTGGCCTCCGGCCCTATGCTGGCCTATCCCCTGTGCTCATCGAGGTGGCTCTGCGGCCCGTCCCCGACACCTACAAGAATAACATTACATTGGTATAATACCCTACCATTTCTATTCACTCCACCTCTCCTTACAATCCATGAAGCGTACACACACTAGTTCACCTTTCACTCACCACCCATCTTACGGTAACACACTTCCATCGGAATACACACTACTCACTCGCGCTACAAATCCATGAACTCACTTTCATCTATCGCTCATGGCGCACATTGCTATATCCAATATCAAGGACTTCCACATTCCTCACATATACTTATTCACATCATGGTAATAGACGAATATAATATAATACATCAATCATAATAATCAATCAACGTTCTACATACCAGTCATAACTGGAAAGACTCTCACTAGTCTTCTCGACTGCTTCCTTTTATCTCTGCCCGATGGGCTATTATTCACAGATCCGCTCCCTAGGACCTTCTAACTTGCAGTGATAGTTATACAGCGCTTTCGCCTCCTTCAGACCCCCCACTCATGACATGCACGACTTTTCTTCCCTGTCTCCGTGCGTTAATTTTACTCTCCTCCTTTCCCCCCGTAATTATTAACTATCGCTCACTCCACTCGTGACACAGGGTATGTATGTGTGTGGACGGGTACTCTGATGGGCAGTTTCGCCTGGCGGGTGCTACCTCATTGGTGAAGTTTTCCGATTTTTTGCGCCTTATCTTTCATCTAATTATATATTTCACAAATTCTCCACATTTGAACGCAAAAGCCTTTTTTTTTTTTATTAGGTCATCTACAGTAACCAAATTTTGCATGTAGATTGCAAATAGTGTGGGGGATACATCAAAGTTTGGATTTTTTTTTTTTTTAAATGGTTTTGTTTTCGAATTGCTGTTAACAGTTCTAATTTTCATTCTCCATCTTGGCCCCATGTCGTACATGCTCCAAAAAGTTACCATATCAAGCGTTCATGTTGGTGCGGAGTGTCCTGGCGCGCATTCCAGGAAATGCCTTGTACGTCATCATTTTAGTCCCTACCGTATTTTGGCACCGAAATTATGACGTTGTTGATGTCGTTCCATCCTCAACTAAATTGACCTACTGACTAAGCAGCGTATTACAGTCTTGTCCCTTTGCATACCACGAAATCGGGGATTCCATGCAGCTCGGTTCTGAGCAATTCGTTCGTCTGTCAGGATCGGAAACACCAGTGTCCCCGCGTAAAGTCGCCTTAACGAACCCAAGTATTCATTGAACAACACGTATGAAGATAACACATTTCAACACGTGTGTTGTTACCAACACCAAATGTGTTCACCAATCAATAATTTTATATTATTATCTGATCTTTATGGCCTGTAAGTTTCAGTTAAGAGAGATAAATAAATAAATGCATGGATAAAATAAATGGCTACATCAAATACAGTAGGAGCAGACAGTGAAATCGGCATTATCAGATTTTTTATTGTCACATTTTTTGGACGATGTTTTAGTAATTTGTACTGTTTGTTGCCATGTATATTGACCGCTGTACAAGCAATATGACCGCCGAGCCAGAGTTCAACCTATAGCCTCTGAAAGCAACAGAAATAACGTATAATTTATCTTCTTTCTTCCTTCTCCCGTTGCTGGCTTCTTCATTGCATTAGAAGTAACTAGCTGACTTCCCCGTTCTACGAACGGGGTGGATGACATGCAGGGACATTATACACACACACACAACTGTCATTCAGTACCCCCATGACATTTTTCTTACCTTGTCTTGTCAGTTCTGGAGAACTTCTCTGTAGACCACATTTTCTGTGTGAAGAGAGCTGTTTCCCGTTAACAATCTCACAGAGTCCCTGGAGCCAACACGGCTCATGGCCACGTATAACTGTCCATGTGAAAAAAAAAAGGCTGCTGCACATGAATGCCAATTTTTGTCAAAGTCTGTCCTTGTGACTTGTTTGCTGTGATGGCAAAGGCCAGTCGGACAGGAAACTGTTTCCGTTTCATTTGAAATGGGAATATGTTGTCTGATGGCACAATTGGGATGCGAGGAATGAACAACTGTTTCCCAGCATGGGGTCCACATGCTATTTCAGCATCGATGATATGCTCATGTAGATTCTGGACTGTGTAGCGAGTCCCATTGCAATGTCCATTTGCAGGATCTAAGTTGCGCAGCAGTATGATAATACTGTTTTTCTTCAGCATCAGTTTGTGAGGTGGCATACCCGAGGGACACAATGAGTTTATAAACTCTAGGGGGTACTGGTGCTCATTTTCTTCCACTGAATCGTGACTTCTGTATAATTTTGTTTCGCCAGGTAATTTCTCTAAAATTTTGCCATTAAGTTCATCAACATCCTTGTTTGTTGGACAAATGATTGAACGTGACGCCAGCCAATCAGAGTCATTATAGTTTTCTTCCATACCTCCGAATACAAAATCCAACAGCTCTTGTTCACTTTTCACTGTCATATCTTCAGGGAGTTTCATGGCAAATTCGCTAATACTTTTATCCACCAACTGTGTCCCATCACCGATGCTCAGCAGGTAGTCTGAAAATTCTGTTGATTCACCCGACAAAGCAACCCTCATATTTTCTTTCAGCTGATACACACTTACTTTGCCCCATAAATATGAAGACTTCAATGTTGCATCAACAATCTGAGGTCTGGCTCCATGACGAACAACAGGTAGTATTTGGCGCCAATCACCGGCAAGCAGCACTGTGATACCCCCAAATGGTGACTCATTCCCATGTAGATCCTGCAAGTAAGTGCAAGGTTCTGTCCACAGCTTCAAAAATGTGCTTATTTCCCATTGATATTTCATCAACTATCAGCAGTTCAGTTTTGCTAAGTAACATGCCAGTCGCATCACGGGGAGAAACATTGCACATTGAGGTTTCATTGATGATGAGTGGAACTTTGCATCTGCTGTGTAGTGTTCTCCCATTTGATAACAAAGTTGCTGCAATTCCTGACAGAGCTGTAGCCAGAGCAATTTTCTTGTGTGCGCGCACAGAATCAAGAATCAGGTTAATAGTGTGAGTTTTTCCAGTTCCTCCACTGGCATCCAGAGCAAAGATCTTTCCATATCTATTGAGAACTGAGTCCATTACTGCATCAAAAACTACTTTCTGTTGCCTATTAAGTTTTGGATATTCATTGTGGACTTTGTCTCTGAGCGCATCACAATTCTGATTCATTTCCTCGAAGATGATTGTCGGCATTCCATCTTGATATCTTTCTATCTCTGCTTTCGGCAGCTGAAAATCCTTGTCGAAAAGTATTCCTTCGTGATCAAGTATTTCTTGAAGGTAGATCAGTACCTGATTTTCAATGATGTTGCTGAGCTGATCAGTATTGTGTTGCCTCATAACACCCCTACACAGTTCCATTTTATGTCTGTTCCAGAACTCTAGAGGATTTGCTGGTCTGTTGTAAATTAAGATTGTAGCCTTGGCCTTGGGTCAACAGCACCTTCCACAAAAGTAGTAGCATTAAGAGCAAGTCCACATGTTGGCTCTCTTTTTCGTTGTCTAGGTCTATTTTCTACTATTTCAATCTCATTTTCTAGATCTAGGTGTTGACGATGCCTGACCCTCTCCTCCTCCTGAACTCTTCCAGTGTCTTCTAGCCTATCCCTCTCCTGAGCTCTTATATTGTCTTGTCTACGCGTTCTAGGAGAAAAGCAGGTACGATTGCTCTTCCTAGGCATTGTGCAACATTTATCTGGTCTATCACATGTTGCCACTGTTATTTACTAAATTTTATAGAGTAGATCTAACCTGAATAACACCACTGCACGCCTCACATACACATGCAACCAAGTTTACTTGAAAAAAAGCTAACACCACTGACGCGTGCAAGAAGTGATACAATCTCATCCACATTCAGATTTCCTGCCTTTTAGAAAAAGATGACTTGTAAAAAAGCCAAATTTTAATTTAACAGAGGCCAAAAATAAGCCATACAGTTTCTTTTGTAGGCCATTATAAAATTCTTTTCCTGAAGGTAGGAAAGTCTATTTTTCACAAACTTAAATTTGAAAATAAGCTATGCTTGTTATTCTGCTGTCAAACAAAAAGTCGAAGGGTAGAACAAACATTACTTATATCACAATTTTTGCAGACCAAACTTAATTATGTGGAGGCCAATATTTTTCTTTTTGGGTGAAAAATATGCTAACTTGGCAAGTACTGAAATAAATTACTGTCCCGGGCAAAATGGCTTAAAAATAGGTTCGGTGAGTCATGGTGAATTCTCACCATTTCTATTCGCGATAAAAGCAGCAAAATATGATATTTTACCAAGCATAAAATTCCTTTCTCATTAGCATCCTGCACATTTCCACTGGTCAACTAATGTAATGCATATTTTTGTATAATTTTTTGTTGTTTCTGTGGATCAGTAAGTGTGTCAACAGTTAGAGCCCTAGCTCCATTATAGTATGATGAAAATCAGACCGGTCATTGGCTTTCCTCCACTTTCACACAACTCACCAATATCAAAACCGGTCATAGAAAAATCAGGAAGCTGCCTGTTGCTGCCTTCGTTCTGATGAACAAGATCGTTAGGCCGGTGGCACGCTGAATCAAGCCCGTCTTGCGTCTGTTTTGATTCAATGCACTAAGACTTTCTTTCCGCCAGCTGACTTCAGACAGTTTTAACGTCCCCAAGCTCGTGAGACACAGACATTGTGTCCGTTTCGCCAGTGAGGGAGGCCACAGTTTACTTCCTAGACGACATCTCACAAAAAGACCGAGACAAAACGAGACTTGTCTCAGTGTGTCAGCAGCCTTAGAGTTTTTTTGTATCATCTTCAATCTGATGGCAACACAAGCAGCAGCGTCTTATTTATCCAGTTCTTTCTACTCGTGGTGCCTTCTTCTTCTGCCTTTGTCATCTTTGTGCAATGCGGATGACAACGTCACTTCAATAGCTTTTTCTGTCTAGCAAAGATCATGATGTGCCTGGGGGAAAGGGAAGTGTGTGTCTGTGGAGGGGGGGGGGAGCGGCGAGGCGTGTATATGTGTGTGCCCAGTCCTATTCTACATGACCACTCCCCCCCCACCCCGGAAACCAACAAGACATCCATATTTTCTCAGAGAACCCCCCCCCCCCCGCCCTCCTTTCTTTTTCCACATACACATACACCCACAAACCTCAGAACCCCCCCCCCCCCCAAAAAAAACAAAAACGCCAGAGATGTCTTCTCTACAATATTCTGAACTCCTCTGCAGCAATGCACATGACAAACATGAATGAAAAGAAAGCAGCGAAGATGGTAAGGCAAAGCCGTGAGCAAACACTGCCCCGGGGGCTCCATGGCCGCGCTGCGGGAGTCACTCCTGATGTCTGTGAAGACCCAACCATACCCCGATCCTTGCGCCATGCAGACCTGGTACAATTTTTACACATCATCTCATTCATCGCCCAAGAAATGCCCTCCGAAACCTACCAATTTTCAAGTCTCTGGCAATGAGAATGGCATATCTCACTTTAACCGTGACGATGAAGAACAAAAAGAGATTTATAAAATAATAATAATGATAATAATAATATTAATAATAATAACAAAAAAAAACCGACATACGACCGTCTGGCATTCCCGTGACAATTCCCAATGCAATGCACAAGCATACTCAAGCACACACATAGATTCATACACACACATATACGCTTCATTTTTCGCAATTTCTCCCTTTAAAACTCTGTTTAAAGATTTTAATCTAATTAAATTTCATTTTAAGCCGCCATTCACACGCTTGCTTGTAAAGAGCGCTGATAATAAAAAGGCTGTATTATTTATATCAAACAGATCCCCCAACAGATCAGAGCCCTGAGGGGTGCGCGTGAATTAACCACGGCGTACCCGAACTCTTTCTCCAGCGAAATGTTTGGGGGGTTGTGTGTGGGGGGGGGGGGGTAGAAAATAAAAATCACGATGAAAATAATGTCAAATAAACTTAACTCAAGAAAGGCCGGGGTGACGAGAAGATACGAGGGAAATAATGAACCTCTTCAAATGTTTAATAATGTAAGGTATTTCCGACGTCGTCACAGACTTGAAAGAATGACGAGGAGTTTGGAGTGGCTGGCCTAATTGAAAAAATACCACTGGCTTTTGTCCCTTGAACGCGGCTTAATCCCCCTTTTTTCGGTGACTTCATCACTGCGGAGTTGGCTCGACTTCCAAAGAGCTCCACAAGCGGAACTTTGCCATGTTTTTTTTTTTTGGACAGTGAGACTGGTCCAGTTTATATCTATACAAACGTTAGCGATATCCGTTTTAAAGAATGTCGGTTTTGATTTAAGCCAGAGTAACTGCATTAAAATAAAACAAAAAGATGTTAAAGCTTCTTGCATGTGTCTGTGTGTTTGGATAGACAGATAGATAGATAGATAGATAGATAGATAGATAGATAGATAGATAGATAGATAGATAGATAGATAGATAGATAGATAGATAGATAGATAGATAGATAAGCAGACGGACGACAGACAGACAAACAGACACACAGGCCGATAGATAGATAGATAGATAGATGGATAGATAGATAGATAGATAGATAGATAGATAGATAGATAGATAGATAGACAGACAACCAGCTAAAGCGCTAAATATAACCCAAGCTGTTATAACCCATTGTCTTCCATTGTCCCAGGTGGCACCCTTTTCGGTTTAGAAATAAACGCATCGACTGGTTACCACTCTGAAAGGTGTCGAAATATAATAATTATGGATTGTCTATGACTGTGCTTTGTGTCTTGTTGGAAAAGGGGGGGGGGGTGAGGGTGGGGTGGCATTCTGCGCTAATCACTCATGAATGAGAATTAAAGTAAAGGACATCGGTGCCGGTTGGTGGGTGGGTTGGTGGCGGTCGGGAGGGTATGATGCGGATGCTGACTGGTCTGTCAACGCTCATGTTGATTCAATGCTGACTGCAGCAGCCAACCTTGAACTTTGGCCAGAAAAAACAAGGATTGAATCACACACACACACTTAGGAATGCTTTTCACTGAATGCGTCAGTGTTATTTGACGGATTAATGTCCAGTGTGTCTCCGCTTTGATTTTTGTTTTTTTATCTTCCCTTGCTCGATTTTTTTTTCTTTCCCGACATTAATCGCGTTCTCTTTCATCTGCACGATCCGCCGCCTCTTCTGTACGTCGTCCTCTCTCCAGGATCTCACGTTACGAATGATCTCCGGAAAAGCACCTTGATCTTGACCTTTTCTGTCAAGTTCGTTCATAGATCTAGTTGGATTATTACACGGGGTGATTAAGAGAAGATCGCAGGCTTTCAGTTAATTACATATAGCGAAGAAAAAATTTTAAAAGCCAGGTAAACAAAAAAAAAAAAATTATTAAAAATTTTGTAAAAAAATTATGAGGTCCCAACTGGCTGTGAGGCGTTTAGCTAAAATGCGTGCATCTGGCATTGGCTATTACTAAATATTACGTAACCGTCTGCTGCGATATGCTGGGTTTTGTTGGTATGGCTTTTTTTTTATGTACTAGATGAAGTGTCCGGCATTGCCAGGGATCAGCCTGTGCTCTGTCTGTCTGTCTGTCTGTTTGTCAGACTATCTGTTTGTCCCTCTGCCTGTCTGTCTGTCTGTCTCTGACTCTGTCTGCCTGCCTGCCCGCCCGCCTGCCTGTCTGTCTGTCTGTCTGCATGTCTGTCTGCCTGCCTGCCTGCCTGCCTGCCTGTCTGTCTGTCTGTCTGCCTGCCTGCCTGTCTGTCTGTTTGGCAGTCTGCCTGCAGTCTGTGTGTCTGTCTCTCTCTCTCTGTTTATCCGTCTGCCTGTCTGTCTACCATTCTGTCTCTGCCTGTCTGACTGTCTGTCTGTCTGTGCGTCTATCTTTCTGCCTGTCTGTCCGTCTGTCTCTCTCTCTCTTTCTCGCTATAGGTAAACAACAATCTAATTCTAAATCATGATTTTCATAGGATTTCATGACCATCTCCTCAGTATCAAGAGTGATGTCAGCAGATGGCAATTTATTTATTTATTTATTCATTCATTTAATCCTGCATTTCTGTTTCTTAATTTGTACAATCTCCGTGAGTGTCTCCTTTCCAAAACGAACGAACAAACAAACAACAGCGGGTAGGATACCCGCCCTCCGGCATTAATAATTGATACCATAAAATGTTAAATTTCTTCTGTTTATCAAAGCAATAATAATTATTGATAAAGCTTTTGAAAATACGTACGATAGGCAATCATTTATTAAATCATAGAACATTAAAGGAAAAAAAAAAAAAAAGCACTGTAGTTTTTTGAATTGGCAAACTAGAGATTATCTATTCTGTTGGTCACAATGTCATGGTCTGACTGGGGATTTCTGTCATACATTGCATTGTAATTGAAGAAGTTTTGTCCTAAGGGGGGGGGGGGGTGTGAGGATTTGATTAAATTTGTCAAGATCTCAAATACCATCACTATTGGATAATAACAGAAGGCTCTTATAGCGGGGTTGCTGCCTAATAACAAAGCCCAATAAAGAGAATACCGAGTTGTATTCACTCTTCAGCTTTAGCTTGCCATGTAAAGTACTGCACTGCCTTAACAAGTGCCACAACAGTCCACTGTCCAGCTACAGCTTGCCATGTAAAGTACTGCACTCCTTTAACGACTGCCACAACAGTCCACTGTCCAGCTACAGCTTGCTATTTTAAGTATTACACTCCCTTAACAAGTGCCACAACAGTCCACTGTCCAGCTACAGCTTACTATGTAAAGCACTACGCTCCCTTAACTGCCACAACAGTCCACTGTCCAGCTACAGCTTACTATGTAAAGCACTACGCTCCCTTAACTGCCACAACAGTCCACTGTCCAGCTACAGCTTATTATGTAAAGCACTACACTCCCTTAACAACTTCCACAACAGTCCACTGTCCAGCTACAGCTTACTATGTAAAGCACTACGCTCCCTTAACTGCCACAACAGTCCACTGTCCAGCTACAGCTTATTATGTAAAGCACTACACTCCCTTAACAACTTCCACAACAGTCCACTGTCCACCCATAGCTTACTATGTAAAATACCTGCCATGACCTATGATAATCATAATTTTCCTCTGCTTTGACTCTCCGCAGGCAGTGAAAGACAATATGAGCACAGACTGCAAATGTCACGGCGTGTCAGGTTCCTGTACAGTCAAGACCTGCTGGACAACGTTACCCTCGTTCAGGACAATTGGTGACGCCCTTCGGAAGCGTTACAAGAGATCAAAACTTGTAGTGCCCTACCTGGGCGGTCGCTCTCGCCGACCTATATCCCTCATTCTGAAACGTTCCAAACGCCCGCACCGGAAGCCACGGCGGAGCCATCTCGTGTATCTAGCGAAATCTCCCAACTACTGTGATTACGACGAAACCACGGGGGCGCTGGGGACCGTCGGCCGATCGTGCAACCGGACTAGCCCAGACCACGATGGCTGCGACTTGATGTGCTGTGGGAGAGGCTACAACACGCACCAGTACACACGCGTGTGGCAGTGTTCATGCAAATTTCATTGGTGCTGTTACGTGGAGTGTGTTCGATGCAGCGAGAGAACGGAACAATATACCTGTAAATAATTGAACAAGCAAACAAACAAACAAACAAACAGCTGCAGGTACTGGAACTAAAAAAAGTTTCGAACAGAACGGAATAATGAGAGACAATAACATGACGTCATAAATGAGGAACTGGAACTTCAAACGTACACAGTAGTGATCTGACCTACTTTCAGAAAGTCGGTATGGCATGAAACCAATACCTTCCACTTCAAAAATAATGTCTAAGGTGCCAAAGTGTTAAGACGTAATTAGCTATTTTGGACCCTTATAAAAAGTCATTATAAAATACAATTTCTTCCTTCAAAATGTTGAAAATCGAAAGCGCGAAATTGGTAAGAATAATTAGCGATTTGGAACTCTTCAATACATACAACAACAAAATCATTATAAAGTATTACCCCTCTGTTTCATAATGTCGAAAATCGAAAGCGCCAGAGGGTTGAAAAGAAATACACATTGAAAACACCACACTGCAAAACAAAAGATACTAGATCTATGTATGAATTTTGTGAATATCTTTCCTCAAAAGAATGCAGTTTGCATTTCTGTACGTTTTGATTTTCAACTGGCCAGGTACCAAAGACGCCTTCCAGAGTGGTACAGAGGATGCTCTGGAGTGTACTCCGGCATTGGGAAAGCAATAAAAAAAACAACAAAACAAAACAAAACAAACTTGCAATGAATTATGTGTACTTAAAATTCTAATTGTGTTTGTAATTAATTTTACGGATCATTAATTTATGTATATTCACACACAGTTAACCCTCCACTGCCTACACCCAGAAGCCTCGGTCTTTTCAACGAAACAAAACAAAATAGAAAAAAATATTATCGTGATAAATGTGTAGCCGCACGACAAAATGAGGCACTTCGTGCATTTTGATGGTGTGGAGATATTGGTATCACCAAACAGATTATTCAAAGTCCTTGCATTTGGTAACAAAAACAACAACACTGTAATTTAATTAGCAGAGAAGATGTGGCCTCTCAAAGGCAGGAAGTGACACAACCACAGTTTTGAGAAAAACGTTTTTAAAGTTTCAGCTTTTGGTCAAAATTATTGATGGTGACTCAATTCAAAGTCAATTTTGAGACATTTACCATTCTCAGACAGGATTATCATTTGGAAAAGGAATAGTACAGAGGTTAAACTTTTCAAAAATATTGAAAACGCAAAAAACGACCAAATTGACCCAACGATGTCTTTTAACGATTTTCTTGAATCGGGTAGTGCTGAAATGTGCCTCATTTTGTCGGGCAGCAAAACAAATACCGTTCGTGGCCCAAAGAGTCAAGTCTACTTTGATTCTATTTTGATTCAGTGCTCGAGGCGTCTCCTTCCATTATTATCATACCTCAAGACAGTTTTGACAATAGCCGAACTAGAGACAGACTTGCCTCGGCAACGCGAATTTAATTCCGTATTCCACACGTCACATCTCACACTAAAAGTGTGACAAACCAAATTTGACTCAGTGGCACCACCAGGTAGATTTTTCAATGATAAATTAATTAGAAAGTGTTACTAGATGGATCATTGAACACTGGGCTGTAGAGGGGTTTCATGTCTTTTTAAAAAATTGTCTGTTTCAAGTATGGTTTTTCTTCTCTAGTTTTGCATGAATAAATGACAGCTTTGTATAGTTACCTATATTTCTTGTTTGTTTTGTCTGTGTGAAATGCCTTTTTTTTTTTCTTTTTTTGGTCGTATTTCGAAAATGTATATTTATTACCCGTCTTTAAAAAGTCATACATACAAAATGTACATAATCGCTGAAGTAAAATAACACATGTTCAAAATCTTTACAAGTGGTAATGTGCTGCATAAGCGAATATCGCTTTTCCCTTGTTTGTGTGCCAGCTTAAAGTTGCCCGATGCAAGAATAAAATTGAATGGAGCCACAGAGATTATAGTTTTACAGTGCAAGGAGATTAGAGACAGGGCGACTCTTTTACAAGGGCACGGCGAATGGTCACTGTGAAAGCTTGTTCCCATGGCGCGTGTTTTCAGGGCTTCCCTGCCAATCTGCTTCACCCAATGAATCCACGCGTTTCATAAAAATCGCTCCATTTTTATATTGAGCTGCATACGTCTTGCAACAAACTTTTAAACGGCTGTAACTTTTGTACCTCTGGAGGTAATTCAATGAAATAGAAAGCCTTGTCATCTTTAATTCAAGTTTCACTGATCCCATAAATGAATTAGATCTAAATGAGCATTTCAGTCACGATAGAAATGGTCAAAACACTTGACCTGACGGCCTGAAACCTCATGTAGTCCTGAACCCTGTTGTTTGGTTGTTCTAGACAGAACATCAAGTCATTAGAAAAAAATGAAAGATTTTTATTTCACAGGAACGATAAAACAAAAAATAAATTTAATACACTAATTAGTTCGAAAGTTAAAACCGTTTAAAGTCTGTTGCAAGACTTATGAGGCTTAGTATATTTTCATTGCAGGTGTTCTCATGTAAGCATATTTTTGAGACATAATACTTTTCTGAAAACAAGCAAACAAACAAACAAACAAAAACTGGTCAAAAACACGCACAGATAAAGCAAGCTTCATGGGAACAGGCTCTAAGGAGACGAATGACGCCGTTTTTGGCTTGGGCAGAAAGTAGGCGGGGTACTTTGTAAAAATCTACTTCGCAACGAAATTGAACACTCTATGAACATGGGTCAGTGAGCTCTCAGGACAATGTATAAACCGACACACAGAATACCCAGAGGAACCATTCCTTTTCCCACTATAATATGTCCACAAATTGCCCGCGTATAAATACGGTGAGTACTGCTCTTTTTCGTTCAATTATGAAGGGATGTTTTGAGCATTATTGACATCGACGATACGCGAGCAAGTCGACAGACGGAAAATGATCAATTGATTCGTCTCCGTATCCTGTGATTCCTGGGTGTATATTGACCACGAAACCGGAAGAAGAAACTCTTGAGTTTAGTCCAAAACGGAAATGGCTGCCGATGCATTCAGGAGTGACCAGTGACGTGCTACTCCGTATAATGTAGGTCACTGGTTTTTGCATGATCTTGTGGTAGGGATTAGATACAGCGAGCTCTTTGGAACAATGTCCACCATGAAACTAGTTTAGACATGTAACTGCTGTATGTACACTATGGTGTTCAGTCTGACTGTAAACTATTTTATTTACTTTCTCACACCCATTCATGACCTTTGAAGAGCTTGAATCTTGTATACAAAATGTTTTTTTTTTTTTTTTTGAATGAACAAAATGTCAATACCAAACAACACTGGCGTCATTTTTTTGTTGTTGCAAAAATGAACACCCTTTGCAATGTCGTCTCTCTGTCTGTGACTTTTTCCAAGGCTGAAATAAAACGCCGGGTTGGGGTCATAAAGTTAGACTTTCTGATAAACTCTGCATGTGAAAACCAAACTACAAGTGAGAACAGTAATAGTCAACACGGAGTGTTCAGTGGAATATTCAAGCATAGATATAATCAGATACACACTACACACATACGTACACGAATGGAATTTGTACTCTAATCAAATACAGATTTGGTTTGGTTTGGTGACAGGAGCTAGAATCCTAGCTTACCGGGCATCCCCATAAGCGCCCATTTCCCCGCTCCAAAATCCACCTGAGGGTTATTCTACTTATCGTCCAGTAGTCAAATACAGATGTCTGGCAGTAACTTATACACGAGTCAGACATTACAACGAAAGGGATCAGATAATTGTAACTGTTGATTTATCATTATTTTAAAAAACTTTTTACCTTATTAACTTGGGTGTTTTGGGGGTATTAAAATATCAGCGTGCAGTTTGGTCAGTGCTTCTTTCCAAGTGCCAAGGCAAGACTTGTAGTGTGAGAAAGTAATTGAATAACTATGGAACCACATGAACTCCATCCAGAAATAACAGCAGTAATGAAGAAAAAAATTTTTTTTTTAATCTGTTCTTGGAAATAAGAAAATGAGAAACAAGAGATGAAGAGAGAAAACAACAACAACAATACAGTTTGCCTCAAAGAAACTTATACAAAGTTTGAGCATTTATTAATCACTTTTAATTCAAATTAACAACATTCTTCAAATTAAAAAGGACAGGTGTGTTATTATTCGACATGGCGTGTGTTCAAACTGGTGACCGTGCTGGGCCAGACACCCATGATAACGCCGTTCAATAGAGTTGCAAACAACATTAAACAGTCCATTTGCGTGTACATTTCTTCAGACACCATGTTTAACTGCAACTGGGTGTATCAAGACATTGTATCATAAATCCATTTCAACGCCAGTGTTGTTATATCAAAGTCTGTTTGTTATGTGTAGCAATATTATGCAATATGTGTTGTTTTCAGCTGCTAAATATTTTTGTATTATCACTTACTCTTTAAATACATCCTGTAGAATTACACATTTGTATACACGGTTTCCCTGCAATCCGATACTGTCGTTAAAGAGAATGCCAATAAAACAAGGCAAACCAGTTTAAAAAAAAAGAAAAGTAAATAAAAAGTTGTTTTGTACACTTTATGTATCTGATTCAGATTAATATGTGGCTATAATGACATACTTGCAATGTTGGATAGATAATACTGAGGTCATGATATACCTTGAAGGGTTTGTATCTATAGTTTTCTAAGCTATCTCATTGCCCTTTATTTGCCACGAACATTTGATTTGATAAAAGTACCCCAGCCAGCATTCTTACGTCAATCTGATGTAGATTTATATTGGAGTTTCCGTCGGGTGGGTAGGATTACAGCAAGGGTGGATTTCCTGCATCAAACCGACGCCAGGGCGATGTTGTAACCAGCGGATTTACGTAGGAACTCTGTCATTCCTATGACCAAACAATCAAGATCTCAGTCCTACACATCGGATTTTCCTTATGGTTGTTGACTGTGACAGTATAGCTATGAAACTGTAGCGGAAAAAGAGTTTTAAACATTTTAAAGAATTTGTCTTTTCTGTCGTGTTACCGAAGAAAAACGGAAAAACCCAAGACAAAATTTTACAGGAGACACAAAACACAATTCGCACTGCGCCTCTATTTATTCTTAGTTCAATTTCTATTCTGTTGTGACGAAAGGAAACTACTGGTCGTACAATTTTTTATTTTACAATACAAATAGGAGGACGGAGCAAATTTCATTCTATGAACTGATCCTCCCCTTAGAACGACAAGTTTCTAACTCCCTTCGGTCAACTTTTCAGAAATCGAGGATTGAACTTTCAAGTGGTCATAGTGCTTTTAGAGCAAAGAGTCTTTTTTGTCTTTAGCAATATTTACAAATTACACACCGAATCTGCTTGATACTTTGACACACGGTGGAGGAGGCCTGTAGACGTAGTGTGTAGTGTGTAACTCAGTTCAGCCACAAAGTGGAGTCGGATCTTGTCATTCTAAGGGGGCGTGATGTTAAGAAATAAATTTGACTTAGATTGGGATATCTTTGGTCTTTTTCGGTAACAAGGCCTTTTGTCATATGTGGATTTTAGAGGCTTGAGATATTTATTCTGTTTTTTTGTTGTTGTTTTTTTGTTTCTTGTTTTGTTTGTTCGTTTTATAATTAGACTTAACGGTCACCTGTAAAGTAACCCCCCACACCCCCCCCCTTTTTTTTAATCCCCCCTTAGGTTCAGTGCACAGTTAGTTAACCAGGGCTGTTTTGAGCAAAATAGCGAGAGAAACCAAGGTTTGCAGCGTTCGTAAAAGCCATGCAAGCTTTTAAAGTTAACACAGCTTCAGTTTGATTGATTTCTGATGGATAACACAGTGGCCAGTAATGTTACTTTTTGTATAATTATCTTATCGTTTCATCTGACAGTTTGTCAAGCTCTGTTCCAGTCAAGAATTAAAGTCAGAACTGGACTGTTTTCCCCCCAAACAGTAGACATTAATATTGAAATTAAGTGTGATGTTTTCCATTCTTTTTTTTTACTCCAAGGAAATTGTCTTTATTTATTTTAACCCCTTAATCTGCTGAACTAAATCTTATTAAAGAATGCATTTCGTCGCCGTCCAGCAAATCTGTCGTATGTCATATTTTTCTAAAATTTGAAAACCTGATTAAAAAATATTTTATTTTACCTCGCTGATCTAACTGGCTTGGGTTTACAAGATAGTAGTTGCTTCCTGTTTTTAGAAATCAGTTTGGAATAATTCGTTCTTTTTTTGTTTGTTCGGCACACCGCGACTTTAGTTTTTGTTTGTTCTATGCCCATTTTCTGAAAAAAACTGGAGATCTTTTAGTGTGTAGAAGAGGTACAAACAAATGCACACTTTGATACTTGTTTAAAATGCGTTGTGGCACTTATCAAGCTGTTTCACAGTTCCAATTTATTCTTACATCTTAACATAATACCAAAGTCGGAAACGGTTGACTTCGGATTTCTCAGTTGAGCAAAAAGTGGAGTTGCAACAAACAAGAACTAAAGGTCACGACACATGCAATAGGAATAACACCGTTTTATTTGCTTGTCCTCAAAAGCAGCGATTTTGACATGTAACAGATTTTCCTGGTCGGTGACAATTTGTGAATGAAAAGACACTGTGAGATGTTTCATAGATATTTGTTTGTTTTTTTTTTCTTCTTTCTTTCTTTTTTCAGGAAGACTGCCTTTGTTGTAGCGTTTAGTCCTGCTTAACCTATCTGACAAAAATTAAAGATTTCACATAGTTATTGTTCAAGTTTAGCTGCATCTTCATCGTGGTTAAACGACCTTTATCATCAGTCGGTTTGTCTTGAAATGTCTGAAAATTTTTAGACAAGTAAAATTGTTCGTTTCAATGAAAAATATTATCCACTCGTGGTTTGGTTTTTTTTCTTTCTTGTTTTGTCTTCTTGTGGTTTATATTATTGTTATGACCGCTTTCATCATATACCATAGCAGATTTTATGTCTATTTCTTTTTAACCCTTTTTCTTGTTGTTGTTGTTGCTACTGTTGTTGTTGTTTTTCTCATTTCCTCTCCTTAGAATGAGAAAGTTTTAACTCCCCTCCGTCAACTTTTGAGAAATCAAGGATTGAAGTTTCATGTGAGCATAGCTTTTAGAGCAAAGAATATTTTTTTTTTTCTTTTCGTAATACTTACAAATTACTCAAAGATTTTCTGCCTGATGCTTAGGCACACAACGGACAGGGAACATAGAACTAGAAGTAGTGTGTATTGCGTAACTCAGTTCAGCCAAGAGGCAGGACCTTGTCAATCTAAGAGGTTGAGCTGTCGATATTGTTCTTTGCTTGAAGTAATTTTGTTGCTTCGGCCTGTGCTATAGGCAAGATCAGCCCTGAAGCCAATGGCTCACCGTGTCAAGTCTTATTTTGCGTCAGTTTTGACACAGGCTGGAATTTCCTTTAACTAGAGAGACAAAATGTTTTAGGTCCTCCCCACCTTAGGTCTTGTTTGTTCTATCTCCATTTTCTGAAAACAAACAAACAAAAAAACTGGAAATCTTTTAGTATGTAGAAGAGGTGTAACTCATGCACACTTTGACGCTTGTTTAAAATGCCTTGTGGCACTTATCAAGTTGTTTCACACAGTTCCGATTTATTCTAACTCCTTTTTATTATATCATAAAGAAAGTAAGGCCTCCAAATGCAATTATGAACGGCTTTACCACTGAGCCTCAAATTCTACAAAATATTATATTATGTTTAGAAAATGTGAAGATGTACGCGGGCACATTTTAAAAGATCTTGAAATTCGCTACATTTTTAATGCTTTCCTTGAGCCAAAACTGAGTGGAACAGAAGAAAGTGCTCCGACATTTTGAGCTGGAAAAAAGACACATTCACTGCAAATAAAATTTAAAAAGTATGACGAGAAATTTCGTCCTGGGCTTCAATTTACACATTGGTGATCGAAATATAACTATAAACATCACATCTATGTATTTCCCGAGATATAGGGCCAACTGGTAATACTAGAGCTGCAAACTTTAAAGGTCAAATTTCTCAGCTGTGCAAAAAGTGAAGTTTGTTTAAACAAGAACTGAGGCTGCGTCCGTTTAACTCCACAAAATCGAAGGAAAACAGATTTGATTCAGGACGCCATGGGTCCAAGTGATCATGGAAAGTACTAGATCTAGATCTCTTTCGAAAAAGAGACCCTGGTGTAGCACAATGGTTACACAACTATTCACGTCACATGACACTACCTATTTAAATGCTTGCATTCTGAAAGCCACAGAATAACTAATGACTGTTTACGCCAGTCGGTTCCTGAGTGGACCATTTCGCTGGTTATGATGTCCGTCAAACATGATACGCCTGTAACAAATGCGGGAGGTAGACTTCATGAGGCCTAAACTATACAAGGCTTGGATGCTCGGGAACAAATTTGTCTAGAGGCAAGGTGCTCGCCTGTCATGCCGAAGGTACCCGGTTCGATTCCTGGTCGGTGCAGACATGTTAGAATTTGTACGGGGGAAAAATTCCTGTCCCTGATCCTATGGTAGGTAAGATCGAGCACCTAGTCTTCTCGAATAAGAACGTAGAACTCGGAGGGGCCATGTGCACGTTGAGCACCTTGACAGTTGAAAGTCGAGAAGAGCAGACAGAACAAGGTCGCTGCCCGGGCAAAATTCTAAAAAAAAACTAATGCCAACCACAAAAACACACAGACACAAGAACAAGAAAAATAAAAAGAAGAAAAGCGAGATGCAAATGCTAAGAGCAGCGAAAGCTCCTAAAGTGAAGACCTGAAACACAAGTCACTGAATAACTAACGCCAGTCGCTACTTGAGTGAAGACCTGAAACACAAGTCACTGAATAACTAACGCCAGTCGCTACTTGAGTGAAGACCTGAAACACAAGTCACTGAATAACTAACGCCAGTCGCTACTTGAGTGAAGACCTGAAACACAAGTCACTGAATAACTAACGCCAGTCGCTACTTGAGTGAAGACCTGAAACACACAAGTCACTGAATAACTAACGCCAGTCGCTACTTGAGTGAAGAGCTGAAACACAAGTCACTGAATAACTAACGCCAGTCGCTACTTGAGTGAAGACCTGAAACACAAGTCACTGAATAACTAACGCCAGTCGCTACTTGAGTGAAGACCTGAAACACAAGTCACCGAATAACTAACGCCAGTCGCTACTTGAGTGAAGAGCTGAAACACAAGTCACTGAATAACTAACGCCAGTCGGTACTTGAGTGAAGACCTGAAACACACAAGTCACTGAATAACTAACGCCAGTCGCTACTTGAGTGAAGACCTGAAACACACAAGTCACTGAATAACTAACGCCAGTCGCTACTTGAGTGAAGACCTGAAACACACAAGTCACTGAATAACTAACGCCAGTCGCTACTTGAGTGAAGACCTGAAACACACAAGTCACTGAATAACTAACGCCAGTCGCTACTTGAGTGAAGACCTGAAACACACAAGTCACTGAATAACTAACGCCAGTCGGTACTTGAGTGAAGACCTGAAACACAAGTCACTGAATAACTAACGCCAGTCGCTACTTGAGTGAAGACCTGAAACACACAAGTCACTGAATAACTAACGCCAGTCGCTACTTGAGTGAAGACCTGAAACACAAGTCACTGAATAACTAACGCCAGTCGCTACTTGAGTGAAGAGCTGAAACACAAGTCACTGAATAACTAACGCCAGTCGCTACTTGAGTGAAGACCTGAAACACAAGTCACTGAATAACTAACGCCAGTCGCTACTTGAGTGAAGAGCTGAAACACAAGTCACTGAATAACTAACGCCAGTCGCTACTTGAGTGAAGACCTGAAACACAAGTCACTGAATAACTAACGCCAGTCGCTACTTGAGTGAAGACCTGAAACACAAGTCACTGAATAACTAACGCCAGTCGCTACTTGAGTGAAGAGCTGAAACACAAGTCACTGAATAACTAACGCCAGTCGGTACTTGAGTGAAGACCTGAAACACACAAGTCACTGAATAACTAACGCCAGTCGCTACTTGAGTGAAGACCTGAAACACACAAGTCACTGAATAACTAACGCCAGTCGCTACTTGAGTGAAGACCTGAAACACACAAGTCACTGAATAACTAACGCCAGTCGCCACTTGAGTGAAGACCTGAAACACAAGTCACTGAATAACTAACGCCAGTCGCTACTTGAGTGAAGACCTGAAACACACAAGTCACTGAATAACTAACGCCAGTCGGTACTTGAGTGAAGACCTGAAACACAAGTCACTGAATAACTAACGCCAGTCGCTACTTGAGTGAAGACCTGAAACACACAAGTCACTGAATAACTAACGCCAGTCGCTACTTGAGTGAAGACCTGAAACACACAAGTCACTGAATAACTAACGCCAGTCGCTACTTGAGTGAAGACCTGAAACACACAAGTCACTGAATAACTAACGCCAGTCGCTACTTGAGTGAAGACCTGAAACACACAAGTCACTGAATAACTAACGCCAGTCGCTACTTGAGTGAAGACCTGAAACACACAAGTCACTGAATAACTAACGCCAGTCGCTACTTGAGTGAAGACCTGAAACACAAGTCACTGAATAACTAACGCCAGTCGCTACTTGAGTGAAGACCTGAAACACACAAGTCACTGAATAACTAACGCCAGTCGGTACTTGAGTGAAGACCTGAAACACAAGTCACTGAATAACTAACGCCAGTCGCTACTTGAGTGAAGACCTGAAACACACAAGTCACTGAATAACTAACGCCAGTCGCTACTTGAGTGAAGACCTGAAACACACAAGTCACTGAATAACTAACGCCAGTCGCTACTTGAGTGAAGACCTGAAACACACAAGTCACTGAATAACTAACGCCAGTCGCTACTTGAGTGAAGACCTGAAACACACAGGTCACTGAATAACTAACGCCAGTCGCTACTTGAGTGAAGACCTGAAACACACAAGTCACTGAATAACTAACGCCAGTCTCTACTTGAGTGAAGACCTGAAACACACAAGTCACTGAATAACTAACGCCAGTCGCTACTTGAGTGAAGACCTGAAACACACAAGTCACTGAATAACTAACGCCAGTCGCTACTTGAGTGAAGACCTGAAACACACAAGTCACTGAATAACTAACGCCAGTCGCTACTTGAGTGAAGACCTGAAACACACAAGTCACTGAATAACTAACGCCAGTCGGTACTTGAGTGAAGACCTGAAACACACAAGTCACTGAATAACTAACGCCAGTCGGTACTTGAGTGAAGACCTGAAACACACAAGTCACTGAATAACTAACGCCAGTCGGTACTTGAGTGAAGACCTGAAACACACAAGTCACTGAATAACTAACGCCAGTCGCTACTTGAGTGAAGACCTGAAACACAAGTCACTGAATAACTAACGCCAGTCGGTACTTGAGTGAAGAGCTGAAACACAAGTCACTGAATAACTAACGCCAGTCGGTACTTGAGTGAAGAGCTGAAACACAAGTCACTGAATAACTAACGCCAGTCGCTACTTGAGTGAAGAGCTGAAACACAAGTCACTGAATAACTAACGCCAGTCGGTACTTGAGTGAAGAGCTGAAACACAAGTCACTGAATAACTAACGCCAGTCGGTACTTGAGTGAAGACCTGAAACACAAGTCACTGAATAACTAACGCCAGTCGGTACTTGAGTGAAGACCTGAAACACAAGTCAATGAATAACTAACGCCAGTCGCTACTTGAGTGAAGAGCTGAAACACAAGTCACTGAATAACTAACGCCAGTCGCTACTTGAGTGAAGAGCTGAAACACAAGTCACTGAATAACTAACGCCAGTCGCTACTTGAGTGAAGACCTGAAAAACAAGTCACTGAATAACTAACGCCAGTCGGTACTTGAGTGAAGACCTGAAACACAAGTCACTGAATAACTAACGCCAGTCGCTACTTGAGTGAAGACCTGAAACTCAAGTCATTGAATAACTAACGCCAGTCGCTACTTGAGTGAAGACCTGAAACACACAAGTCACTGAATAACTAACGCCAGTCGCTACTTGAGTGAAGACCTGAAACACACAAGTCACTGAATAACTAACGCCAGTCGCTACTTGAGTGAAGACCTGAAACACAAGTCACTGAATAACTAACGCCAGTCGCTACTTGAGTGAAGACCTGAAACACACAAGTCACTGAATAACTAACGCCAGTCGGTACTTGAGTGAAGACCTGAAACACAAGTCACTGAATAACTAACGCCAGTCGCTACTTGAGTGAAGAGCTGAAACACACAAGTCACTGAATAACTAACGCCAGTCGCTACTTGAGTGAAGACCTGAAACACACAAGTCACTGAATAACTAACGCCAGTCGCTACTTGAGTGAAGACCTGAAACACACAAGTCACTGAATAACTAACGCCAGTCGCTACTTGAGTGAAGACCTGAAACACACAGGTCACTGAATAACTAACGCCAGTCGCTACTTGAGTGAAGACCTGAAACACACAAGTCACTGAATAACTAACGCCAGTCTCTACTTGAGTGAAGACCTGAAACACACAAGTCACTGAATAACTAACGCCAGTCGCTACTTGAGTGAAGACCTGAAACACACAAGTCACTGAATAACTAACGCCAGTCGCTACTTGAGTGAAGACCTGAAACACACAAGTCACTGAATAACTAACGCCAGTCGCTACTTGAGTGAAGACCTGAAACACACAAGTCACTGAATAACTAACGCCAGTCGGTACTTGAGTGAAGACCTGAAACACACAAGTCACTGAATAACTAACGCCAGTCGGTACTTGAGTGAAGACCTGAAACACACAAGTCACTGAATAACTAACGCCAGTCGGTACTTGAGTGAAGACCTGAAACACACAAGTCACTGAATAACTAACGCCAGTCGCTACTTGAGTGAAGACCTGAAACACAAGTCACTGAATAACTAACGCCAGTCGGTACTTGAGTGAAGAGCTGAAACACAAGTCACTGAATAACTAACGCCAGTCGGTACTTGAGTGAAGAGCTGAAACACAAGTCACTGAATAACTAACGCCAGTCGCTACTTGAGTGAAGAGCTGAAACACAAGTCACTGAATAACTAACGCCAGTCGGTACTTGAGTGAAGAGCTGAAACACAAGTCACTGAATAACTAACGCCAGTCGGTACTTGAGTGAAGACCTGAAACACAAGTCACTGAATAACTAACGCCAGTCGGTACTTGAGTGAAGACCTGAAACACAAGTCAATGAATAACTAACGCCAGTCGCTACTTGAGTGAAGAGCTGAAACACAAGTCACTGAATAACTAACGCCAGTCGCTACTTGAGTGAAGAGCTGAAACACAAGTCACTGAATAACTAACGCCAGTCGCTACTTGAGTGAAGACCTGAAAAACAAGTCACTGAATAACTAACGCCAGTCGGTACTTGAGTGAAGACCTGAAACACAAGTCACTGAATAACTAACGCCAGTCGCTACTTGAGTGAAGACCTGAAACACAAGTCATTGAATAACTAACGCCAGTCGGTACTTGAGAGAAGACCTGAAACACAAGTCACTGAATAACTAACGCCAGTCGGTACTTGAGTGAAGACCTGAAACACAAGTCACTGAATAACTAACGCCAGTCGGTACTTATGTGAAGACCTGAAACACAAGTCACTGAATAACTAACGCCAGTCGGTACTTGAGTGAAGACCTGAAACACAAGTCACTGAATAACTAACGCCAGTCGGTACTTGAGTGAAGACCTGAAACACAAGTCACTGAATAACTAACGCCAGTCGCTACTTGAGTGGACCATTTTGCTGGTTCTGATGTCGGTCAAACACGATACGGCTGTAACAAATGCCGGATGTGGAGTTCATGATGCCTACGTTATACAAGGCTTGGATGCTCTTGGTTAAAATGTTATCCTCCACAATCTTCAACTGTCTATCTCTTTTTCTGGCACTCACTATAGCTGTACAAGAAAAAAGAAAACAACAACGAAAGAACAAGCAATAAAAACAAAGGACAGTTGAAACTCCAAAAACTGAAACAAATGCTGGATATAGACATTATGAAGCTTAAGCCGTACAAGGCTTGGATGCCCTTGTTTAGAAAGTTATCCTCCACTGTCTCTCTCTGTTTAGCGCCCCCTAAAGCTGGACAAGAAAACAATGAAAGAACAAGAAGCAAGAAAGGAAGAAAGAACAAGGAAAACTTGAAACACTAAGATTCAAGAATAGGGGACCAAAAACCTTAGGCTGACGCCCCTGACAAACAAATTTTTTTTATTTCAAGTATGATTAAAAAGTTACACCAGTAGGTCTCACAAAAAGTGCGTACTATCGAAACAGGACCTTGAACCCGTTACAAAATCATAGACTTGTTAGGAGTGGACATATAAATGTACTTTAATGGGTTTAATATAATGCTTAAAATTAATTAGCCTACAGGTTTAAAAAGAATCCAGAAATTAATTTTAAAAGCGCACCCCCCCCCCCTCCTAAAAAAACAAGAATTTTAAAAAATTAAAATTGAAAAAAATTGAACAACCAAACACTTAAAACTATCGCTTCTTGAGCTATAATAATTATCTCAATCCGGTCTATACTGGCAGTAACTAAAAACACGACTGCGACGTTAGCAATAACATTAATATAGAATATAGTGCACACTGTGATGACGAAGGTGAGCTAAAAAACTGCAAGCCCAAAATTTGACCATGGACTCACCTAAGTTCACGTGACCATTCAGCTTAAGGAACTGATACGCCCATGTATGAGACAGCCAAGCCATCCAGTAGGAATACACGTCATGGAGAATGCTCCCGAATGCGATCTTCGTCCGGGACGCCCTGATATAAGTCTATTCCTTCAGTGGACTTAACTTTAAACCTCTAAACACAGACCACTGTAATAGGATTTTATATGAATGAATTCTCAAGCCACATTACGGTTACAACACGCCAAAATAATATATTTTTTACAGGTCAACAGCGGCAGGAATCGTAAGCTAACCTGCAGTCTCTAAAACCAACTATCCGGTCAGACTACCTATCTCAACACAGTTTCGCACAGTAACCACCCCACGGCGGCTTGTTGTGGCTTAATACTGAATTTTGTCCAAATTGGATGTCCACATAATTTATGGTCAAAAACTGAGGTAACAAAGTTTTGTCATTTTTAGTCGCATAGTTACAAAGTTGTAGGTGCTTACATATTCACCCTCAAACTCCGTTTAAGTATGATGATTGTATATATATAATAATATACGTGAAACAACAATGGAACTGGACACAAATATTGTGCATGTTATATTTTCACTAAATTTTTCCATTAAATGGCTATGGCCACAATCTTGAGTAATATCCGCTGAATGGCAGATAGGATTTAATTTTATGAAACAGTCTCCACATGGTGACATGATAGGAGGTTTTTTGTTTTTTTTAAAGACTGTATAATGCGAAAGACACGTACGTTCAAAATGGCTGGAAAAATAGAATTCATACAGAGAATGCAGCTGATCTAATAATAATACAGAAGAAGCATCACCTCAATTGTTTGAGTCCATGACCTTCATCAGACACATCCACCAGCTGGTGTGACATCCTTACCACATCGGAGGTTTTCACGATATTTCAGAACGTGTGCTCATTGGATTTATCACTGAGCACTTGCAGTTATTCGTCCTCGGCACTAACTTAAAGCACTTAACAAAGGTGCACCTTGTTAGTTCTATCTCTATTTTCTGAAACACTGGAGATCTTTTAGTATGTAGAAGAGGTATAACAAATTCACACTTTAACACTTGTTAAAAAGTTTATGCAGTGTGGCACTTATGAAGTTGTTTCACAGTTCCGATTTATTCTAAGTTTTTATCATGATACTAATGCCGCAAACGTTTAAGTTTAACGTCGAAATTCTCAGTTGTTCAAAAAGTGGACAAGGACTGAGGTCACCATATTACGTGTACAATGAGTGTGTGGGTTCATTTTTCGCTGATTACTCACAATTCATTTTCCAACTCAAGAGAAACACATATATTTTAGCTATTCGCACTATTTACCACTGTAGACATGTTTTTCTTATTTAAAAATAAGTTGGTGTAATTATTTTTTTTTTTACCAAGCGCAAAGAAGTAAACTCAAATTCAGGAAACAGTCTAACTTTGACTCCCTATGATTGTACCATCATGATATCTTAGATCATCTGCAGACACTAAAAAGTTTAAAATTCCCAAGATATCCCGAAGACCATGGGTGAAAAATCATTTTTCCTATCAAGAGCCTCGGATTTGGAATTCTCTGCCTGACTTTGAGAGAGACTGAAAATTTTATGACTTCTAAACTTCTGATGAAGAGTCATCTTTTTACACTCTGAATGTCCATTTTTTCCCCCGAGTATGCCTGTGTATTGTTGTAAAGCGCTTAGAGCCTGCTTGTTAACGGGATGAAGTGCTATTATAAATGCTATGCATTATTATTATTATTAATATTATTAACAAATGAAAGATCAAATACATACCGCTTCTTGCGAAATATGAGCTCCAGCAAGAATTACAAATAAATCAATAGGACAGTTTTCGCTTAAAATCGATATTGATCCCGCTCACTCTAAATCATGATAATAATTTTAAAAAATATATATAGCTTTATTTCCTTCATGTTTCAGTCTCAGAGTCTACAACCACGGAGAACAAATCATCCCCCTCCCCAAGGAGCACGTTTGAAAACCTTTTTTTTTTTTACCTCAATAACGCGCGCGGCCATTTTTTCTTAAGACTTAACATAAAAGAAAGAAAGAAAAAAACGAACCAAAACAAATTTTTCTATTCATTCCACATCATAATGTTATGATTGTGTGGCAAGTCGTTGGCGCTGACAAAACGATTTTGCCCCCGGGTTAAGTTGAAGCTTCCCAAAAAGTTGGCGTTATCTTTTATGCCGATAGACCTGGGTAAACCTCGCCTGGTAGGTGGTCCATCTCCAAGCATATGTGTCCTTTCTTGTTTGTGAGTGTGGCTTTTGTTATTGTTGTGGGGGGGGGGGGTGTTCTGGGAGTGGAGGTGGGGATGTGTGTGTGTGTGTGTGTGTGTGTGAGAGAGAGAGAGAGAGAGAGGGAGGGAGAGAGAGAGAGACAGAGAGAGACAGAGAGAGACAGAGAGACAGAGACAGAGACAGATAGAGTTGAAGGTAAGATAAAGTGAGGAATAGAATTGATTAAAATTCTTTAGGGGTAGATTTTGTTGGAGAGATACGAAGATGAGGTAATGGTCGGTTTAAAACCCTGCTGATGCTGCCGATGCTGTTGTTATTGTTGATGCTGCTGTTGTTTTTCCAGTTGTAAGGTACGGGCAGGGAGATTTTGGTTAGGAGGTAGATGAAGATGAGGTATACTGTAAGTTGTAGGACGTTGCTGTTGTTTTTAGTGGTGGTGATGGTGGTTTTCCAACTGTGAGGTAGGGGTGGGGTATTTTGGGTAGGAGATAAGTGAGGAATGATATGAAAGAAAGGTGGGGGGGGGGGCGGGGGGGGGGATTGATAGTTGTGATAGTGCTGCTGGTGATGAAGATGATGCTTATGAGACCAAACAAGGTGATGGTACCCCAAGTGATCTGTTTCAGGTGTTCGCGAATAATCACGGTTATTTACTTGTTTATAAGTGAATTTTTATTCACATTCAAAGTTTACATTTTTGATGGCAAAGCAGGGCATGTTACAATCACTTATGTTCTTCCTTTTAAAAAATATCAATATCCCTGTGCAAGAGGAAAGGTGGTAATAGAGGGTAAGGTGACAGACAGACAGACAGGAAATGCTTTACAATGACCTATATACAATCATTGAATAAATATCAAATAGGACGCGTATGATGAACCCTTACAAAGAGAAGAAAAAAAGGGCACAATACACATCCGAAAAGGGTGTAATACACAATTCTATATTTATTTATTTACCAATTTATTATTTATGTATTAAAAACTCACAAACAAGCCTTGAATAAACACCTAATAAGAAATTATGTGATGGAGCGTTAAAAAGAAAGAAAATGGGCACAAGATATCTCTAAAAATGGTACAATATACATTGCATATAATATATATATATAAACATAATAATATACTATGTTTACTAATAAGAAAATGTAAGATTATAAACGGGGAGAGAATTGAGACTTAAAAGTTTAGAATGAGTAAAATTTTAGGAGCAGGCTTTACACCTTACGTAAAAAGCTCAAGTCAGATGGGCTGAGATGCCTGCTGCATTAATTAATTAATTAATAATTAATAAATTAATAAATAAATAAATAAATAAATTTATTTATTTATTCTTGCTTTCTTTTTTCCTTCTTTTCTCCATCTTTTGGTTGTATATTCTCTTGCTTTGTATACTTTCTGACTTATACAGCTGCAATTTTGATGAAAACAAAAACAAGAGGTGGCAGCTGGAACAAACAAAAGACAAAGAAAGTATTAAAACGGAATGTAAAAAAAAAAAATTAACAAGGAACTTTGCAGAAGGAAAAGATTTAATGCAGCATATCTCAATGCAAATATTATAAAAACTGCATAAAAACTGTGGAGTTTGCATATTATTTCTTACGCGGGGCTAGCAACTTTTTCTTTTGGCCAATTTTTGACTTAGTGCAAATAGTTGACACAAAACGTAGACACATAATATAACAGCCAACCTTTGTATCAGGCACACTGCCATAACAGAGGTGCAAGTCAAGACTGACATTCTAACGCAGCATTTCCTTTGATGAAACGTCTGAAGTCTATTCGCACAGCTGCCGATTTTTTTGGGGAGGGGGGGGGGGGGTAAATATTCTGAAGTCCTTGAAGGAATTGTATCATTTTTTTTCTATTAGTTAAAGAGAATAGAATATCTCAAATGTTTATTCATATAAGTAAAAAGGTATTTAAGAAAAGGACGAAGTTTAACGTAAAAGATACTTTTTGTTCGAGTCTTGTAAACGTAAGTCCTTCTCAATGGTAGGGTTTCGTGAAGGGACCAGAAACACTACAAACCCCTTATTCATACACTTTATTACTGTAATAAGTGTTTACATGACAAATGCTGTTGTAATTTAGACAGTGCCCAATTTGGCAAGGTCAAAAGCTGGCAAAAAGATAAAGTTGTATGTAGCAAACCCTCGTGTAAGAAAAAATACCTAAACAATACAATGAAATGCAAACTAAAAAGGAAGATACTGGCAGAAGTGCTTCTCTGCTGCAATGCAAGCAAGAACTCGCAACTAAGTAAACGCATTCATTTAATATTCTATTTAGATTTCAGATATTTCTTATTCTATATTTTTTTTATTGTTCGATTGTTTTATTTGTTCAATTTTCTAATTTTTTCTGTTGCTGTTTTTTTTTTTCTTTACGTTTTCCCTTTCAGTTTGCGTTTTATTGTATCGTTTGGGTATTCTTTCTTACGCGAGGCTTTGCTACATACAACTTTTTCTTTTTGCCAATTTTTAATTTGTTCTAAATTAGACAGTGCCCAATTTGGGCTTACTACAAACTCAAAAGCAAGAGGCTGTCCTCTGGGATAACTTGGTGCTGTATTTTGTCTTGAAGAGTCCAACAGAGGCGTATTGCTTACAAGAAGTGCCGGATTTACTATTAGGCTAGGTAGGCTGAAGCCTAGGGCCTCAAAAGCTGAGGGGGTGTGGCCGCCTCCGGGCCAATCTGGATAATATTTCGTGACACGTACAGCCTTTTCTTACATATATGACATATATAATATACAGTGCTCTGTATTTTTAAAACAAATCTTTTGTAATTTTCTTAGCTTATAATATGTCCTTTCGAGAAGGAATTGCGAAGTGCGGAATTTGAAACACTTGTCATCATCAGTGGCGTTACTCAAATTATTTAAAACACTTCCGTCTTCCTCTAGGCGCGAACTTGGGGGATTGGGAGGGGCCTCACAGCTAGAATAGCCTAGGGCCTCTCCTCGTCTAAATCCGGTCCCGCTTACAAGACAAGAGCAATTTTCTCTATCAGTGGCAGGGAATAGGATGGGCTTAGAAAATATGTTCCTTTTTTCTCGTTTTTGTTTACTAGTAGCACAAACTCTCACAGATTTGAAGACCAGCAGGAGAAGTCGCTTGGAAGGACATTCCATTTCCGTCCCATTCTACATTAGCAAGAAATCTGATGGATATTTTCAAAAACAACAGTATTCCATTATGGCGTTGCTCATTTCCACAGTTCTCGGACACACTTGGTTGATACATTCAAAATCCTGATCAAAACTCATTTCTGTTCCTCTTACCATTAACGGTGGCACGGAATGGCGCTGATATTTTCAAAATCAACAATATTATCCGAGACACAGATTACCGAGACGGATCAGTTCACCGAATTCCGTCCGTCGACTTGCGCGCGTATCATCCATGTCAACAGTGCAACAATTCGCACCGCACCCCTTCATAATTGAACGAAAAATACTAGGATCACAGAGCTCCATGAGTGGCACTCACCGTGTTTATACGCGCGCAAGTTGTGGACATATAGTGAAAGAAAGAATGGTCCGTGTAGGTATCCCGTGTCTCGAATATTATTCTATCTCACTTTTGTATAATAATAATTATTTTTTCCTATCCAACTGTATTACACCATTGTCTTTTGAGCGAATTGACGAAACAGAACGAAGGCAAATTCTACAAGCATTCAGTATAATAGTAATAAACCATCTTTTCATTCTAACACAAACTCTTTCCAATGAACGGGGGTTAAAATAATGGTAAAGTAATGTGAGAAATACAGTTTACAAAGCAGACTAGAATCCAAAGACAATAATTCCGACAATACCAGCCAGGTAGTAAAATTCATTCCGCACCCTGAACTTTGTTCAGTGAATCCACAAGTGGTGTCGCCTTCGTAGCATTTCCCCTAAACTCTCTCACGAGTTAAAAGTTGAATTATTTGCGAATTTTGGGGATTCTAACTAGGTGGCACCTAACTGTGTTCTTTTACATTGCACTGTGGTCTACAATCATACCTCACGTCTTCATACCAAACCTTAGAAAGATCCATTGAATAATTTTCCAGCCTATTCATAACAAAAGGGTTTCTTGTACTTTTATAATACAATAGACGATGGGACTAAACAAAATCACAACGACAGAACTCGTACAATAATCATGATCTCTTTGTCAGGGACTTCGCTAGTAGTTCTAATCAATACAGAGTGAGCGGAAGAGTTTTTTTTTTGCTTCTTTCACTTTTACCACCCGGAAGATGCGGAGTAAGGGGAGATTATTAAAGTATAATTTTCTTCCGGTTGTCTTCACTCCTCAGCGGTAAAAGCATCTGACGGGGCCTTTGAAGTCTCGTGCCTTACAGGACAAAGCCACCGAGGTTGCCATGGTAACCGGTGTCCCGGACGGAGGAGACATAATCATATAATGATAGATCTGTGATCAGTCGTACTTCCAAATTGTCCTCCCTCTTTCTGTCTTTTTTTTTTCGTCTCACCACACATGCTTTTCATTTCTGGTTTGGGATTAATTAACTCATTGTTTCCCGAGCTCTCGGTCGAAACTCAAATTATTGGACCCCTGCAACGTTGGTGGGTGAGTCATGATTTGCTTTCCGGAGGATGGGAAATGTAAAAACTCGCGTTAGTTTCGCTGTAAACAAGAAAAAAATGTGGAACATGGTAGAGGGAAACTCCCTAGAAATTAGGGGTTATGGGACGACAAAGGGAAGAAAGAGCTAAGGTTGTGACAGAGTGATTGACCTGAATCAAGAGTTAATGCTCATTAGTCGCCTGCAGTGGCGCATTTTTATCTATTATTATTATTTGATAACCTGCTAGCTTTGTTCACACCTTCAAAAAAAAAAAAAAAAGGCTGTAAGTGACACTTCTGAAACTTTCGGAGATGAAAAGAAATGGAATAAGCTGGTTTTTATGGAGTCGGTTTATAGATAAAACTAAATATACATTTTTAAGTTCCATTGCAAAAAATATAATGAATGACCATAATATCTTTTTCCTTTAAAAAAATACACCAACAAAAACAATATTGAGCTCCTAGCATACCGCTTAGATGCGAGTTGTCACTTTTTGGAGTAAAATTAAAATAGCCGAACACACAGTTATGACATTTTCGGAGATGAAAACTTTGGAAACTGATGAAATAAGTCAATTTTTTATAAGTCAGCTTATGGATAAAACTCAATACAAATTCTTTAGTTCCATTATAAAAACTATAAATGAAGAACCATATAATTATCTGACTTTTCCAGTCCATCGAAGGAGTTACCATACTTCTTGTAGTACAATAGAAAGGGTTAGATCTAGTCCTGTCCCAGGACTAAGTCCACCTGGACTCCAGAGCAAACAGCAACGGCTGTGCGTATAGTACAGATCAGCAAGTAAATCACACTTTAGTCATAAACACTGGTTGGCCCCATGACACAGAGAATACACAAATGTCATATTTTAACTTGGTTTTTCCTCCAGCAAAGACAGTATGTAAATAGAGGCGAAGAACAAAATTTCCGATCTTACCTTTCGACTCTATTCAACGTAAAATGCCTCTTTGTGTGTGTGTGTGGCTCAAACAATCGTAGATATGTAATATTAAAAACTGAATTTTGTGTAAAATGGATGTGTCAATGAAATGTATCGTCAAAAATTGAGGCAGATCACAAAGCTTCATAAGTTTTGGTCGCCTAGTCACAACGTTTCATATGCTTACAAGTTTACTCTTCAGCTTTTATCTTTTATAGTATGGTGGATTTTACGCCCCTTAATCAAGATTAAAATATATAATTCTTTCATGGAGCTGATAGCATATTTGGAAAAACAGAGTTGTCATCTTCAATCGTGGGAATTCACTTGATCTTTCATGATAGGACTAGCAATACGTAGTTTTATTCTTGCCAGTCTGACTGCATGAGGAAACACACAGAAATAATCAGTCTTACTACTCGCAAGCCACAGCAATCTTCTCTGACACTGGGCCAGGTAGAGGTAAACAAAGGTCTTCAGTTTCACCTCAAAATTAACCAAAATCAGACACACTTGCAGTTTGCTTCTCAGTTCCAGACAGCCGGTTTGGCTGACGGCCAGTTGGAGTAATAAGATTTGGCCTGCGGTAGCTGCCTTGGTCTGGTAAAGAAAGTTTTAAATTTCACTCCAGTCTCTATGCCTGGTGGCTCGAAAGTAGACGGACGCTTACGCACTACCGCCGGCTTGGGTGTAGATTAGAATGTTACAACTTTGTACCGTACTCTCTAACCCGTCTACCCAACTAAAAGAAAAAAAAAAAAAATGCGTGGAAAAAAAAAGAAAAATGCGAACCTACAGTTGCCAGATAATGATCAACTAGTAAAACCAAAGCAAAAAAGCCATGTCACACAATTTTAACCTTTCATGCGGATGTTCTGAGAATTCATATTCAGCTTTAATTAAAGACACTCTTCATCACAGCAGATGCACTGACCAAAAAAACAATCATTGATGACCTACAGAAACCAGAGGCAACCATAAATTCAGAATAAGAAGCCTCTTGATATATAGACTGTTACGTAAATCTAAATCCTTGGTGGTAAAGGAAGGCATTAAAGAAGAAAAAGAAAGAAAACTGAACACAAAAAAATATTTCTTTGGCCACTATAGAATGAACCTTAAATGCTTACGAGAGAACAACTCAGCATAACATTCCAATTTTATAAGGCCACTGGGTAAATTCACTTCATAATATATTTAAAAGTAAACGAGTGTTAAAAGTCTGAAATTCCCAGAAAAATCCTGGGTGGGTGAGTATAAATACGCAAATAAAGCAGAACAGTTAAATTTGTATGTCGTAAAAATCGATCCAGGGGCCATAACATTTTGTTTTTTGTTCTTCCGTTTCCAGGTCCAAGGGAGCAAATTACGGCAACGCGCCAAGACAGGTCCATGGTAACACATCACAAAACGATGGGCTCACGCTGGTGGCCACATTTCACCTCCCAGTGGCACACGAAAATTGTGAAGATCGCTCTTACTTTCGTCATGGGTGGTTTTAGCAGGGTGTAAATGTCGTGAAGGCAACACTGTAGGCCGTGTCACCCAGGGGGAGTTTGATGGGTACAAACTCGGATCAGCTCCCAACTAAACGGGCGGATCAGCTATTTTGGGTAGAGACAATCCCCATAATAAGGCTAGGCACACACATGCGACTTAGTCGCGTTGCAGTCGCATTGCAGTCGCATCCCATTGTTTGAAATCTGGGCCAATAAATGGAGACTCGCACAGGCCAACACAAGTGAGACAGGGGCACATTGCAAAGGTGATGGGATCATGAAACTAGAATACGGCTGCAACACAACAACTCTCGTGTACGAGCCTGGCTTAAGTCTTAGCTTATTGAAACATACACCACACAAACAGACACACGCACGCACGCACACACACATGCACCTGTACAAAAAGGCTTTATGGGTGGGTACGGTTAAGGTTAGAGTGCACACATGCTAGGCTTCGGGTTTTGCTGAGTACACCAGATCAACTCCCAAGGGCATGTACGAAGGACCACATAATTCTTTAGAGAATTTTTGTATTAGGTCTTAACTTATAAATATACCAGTATATAATATATATAATATAAAAGAAGGTTTCTTATTACGATTACGGTTAGGAACAGATTACTGGCTTTTCGGGAGGGATGTAAGGCCTTCTAAAGGAGGTATCATACTAAGCCCGGAACGCCACAGCTAGTTGCCGCTAGCAAGATGTGCACCCAAAAAATGCAGGCGGAAGTTGACTATATCTGACTGGGCTTAGCATAATAGCGTCTTCCCTGATTTACTGAGGAAATATAGGAAACTGTGGTGTGCGCATTTTGTCTGCCAGCAGCTGACTGTGCTGTTCCGAGCTGAGTCTGATACCTCCCTAAAGAGACCAGTTCCAAGCATAGTGTAGAGTCTGGATATTAATTAAGTTAAAAATGTAGGATCCGGATTTAGGGTCGATGGACAAACCTCCCAGTTACCCGTATAAATCCTAACATTTCAAACACGATGCGCCCTGCATCTCTTTTACTGTCTTAAGGGGGGAATCCAGGTTACTGCAATTTTATTCGCATTTCACCAGTGAGCAACAAACTACCCCGGAGATCTCCTCACACTCTGTGGCGTGAAACGACTTTCTCTTGCACATTAATTAGCCTCTGCCAGTCATGAATTTGTCCAGTAATAGCTGTTTTACCATTTTATACCCCGGGTATTGTTTGTTTGACAATTTTAATGCTGACATTCATTTGCCCACCGACAAATGCTCGCCGAACTTCGGATTTCCCTCTCGGCTGAAGGTCGGTAGTAAAAAGCGTCCGCCATCTCACGAGAGGCGCTTTAAAGAGAATAGGGAAGACGCCCAAGGAATTGTGCAGAAATACAGCGACAGCTTTTGAGTAGTTGTAAATTGAATTTTGTTTTTGGCAGTTGTTATAAGTACGTACGCACTCCAAGTGTTTTGCGCTGGGGGCGCGTAAGTATTCGTGACTATCCTTAACCCCGTCCTTACCCTCAACCCTAAATCGTATCGAATCCCTAAGCCTGGCCCCTACCCTTTCATCCCAAAACAGGAGGAAAACCAAAAGAAAATCTGAAAGAATAATTTAATTAAGGCAGTTATTGGGAGTATTTCCTGAGATGCTCTTTAGCTCTGGAGTCATGAAAGGCTTTAAATTACGTTCCCCTGGAGCAAAAACCGTGGGGGTGACGTAGGTACTTGTAACAACATTCTTCATTTTTCTTTAGTTTTCTCATTTTTATTATTCGTTTGTGTTTATTTTTCTGAAAAACAACAACCACAGTGAGCTCTACTGTATGTCGTCATCCGATATTATGATTTAAAACGAATTATCCTATTGACTTATTTTTTCCCCCCATATTAATTTTGTTCACACATAATAATTATAATTATATTTATTTTTATCTGTTTATTTAGGTATTTGTCTCTTTATGTATTTATTACATCTCTCAATCTACATCATTATACCTTACAAATTGGGCATTGTATCGTATGTATTGTTGGAATGAAAAAAAATAAAAAAAATAAAAAATAAAAAAAATACTGATCCCTTCAAAAGCAAAACACTGAGTTAAAATATGACAAAAGTACACACACACACACAGAAGTTGGTGTGGGGAGGAAAAAAAGGGGGGGGGGGAGCGGGAGGGAGGAGTTGTCATGTAAAGCCTTGCTCTAGAAACACACAAGAAGAAGAGTACACAATGAATTCCAAAAGCATGAAATACAGAAGAAACGGCGTTAGATTCTCAAATATAATTCTTTCGCCAGACCCTAAGATTTCCGTTTTTGATTTTTAATTTGATCAGAAGTCAAAAATCACATTTTTCGCTAAGCTAGTAATGCACCGTGTCAAGTCTGTATGGTCTCGGGTTTGACTCAGACTTGATGTCCCTATGAATCAACTAGAGAGACAGACTTGTTTTCTGTCTCACTAGTGCGTGAAGTCCCTTTTAATTCTAAAGTCCACATTTCGTCCATTTAGAATAACAAGGTTCTATCTCCACTTTTTTGGCCCACCTGAGTTACACACTACACACTGCTTCCATGGGCCTTCTCCGTTGTGTGTCAAGGTATCGATCAGATTCGGTGTGTAATTTCTAAGTATAACTAAAAAGAAAAAAAAAAATCTGTTCTAAAAGCTAAGCGTGCATGAAACTTCAATCCTCAATTTCTCAAAAGTTGACGGAATGGAGTTAAGACCTTGTCATTCTGAAGGGACGATTTTAGACAAAAATTCAGCCAAAACACACTTGACGCTGTGCGTGTTTGACCTTATTACATTAAACATCTCACAATTCGCTCGGTTTCACTTTTTTGTCATAGTATCTGGAATGAGCTTCCGTCGAACAACAAGGAGCTGGAATCCACCATCATTAAAAAAAATAATTTAACCATTTACTTGCCAAGGCCGAACACAGTTGTGATTTTCATATTCTTTGTCACTCTTGGATATGATTACTGAGTGTTTTCACAAGTCACCAGCTTCAGTCTAAAATTACTAAACATATTAATTTCATTTTCTATAATTTACCAGCGATAGACAAACGGCAATTCACGATTACATGTTGCTGGCACACAAAAGGTTAAAAGCTCATTTATTCAAAAACGTATTTTGACTGTTGATGGAATTTCTGTGTCATGTCTAGTAAATAGGGTGTCTGTTGTGTCCATGTGTGTCTGCATCCGATTGCGCGGGTGTGTAATTGTGCTTGCATGCACTTACGCATAATATTATAATAAGGGTTGATTATTATTTTGTTTGTTCTCCATGCAAAGTGCCTTGAGCCGTCGGGAAAAGCGGGTTGTGTAAATATGTTATTGTTATTATTACTATTGTAATGGGTAAAGCAACAGTACCGTGACTGAAAAACATACTTTGAACAACGGGCGAGAATTGGATATGTACTGTAGTAATAATTATTTACTATTGCTGTAGCCTTTAGAATGCCTGACATAATGCCTGATAGGAAAGGTATAGTAAAGACAGTAACAGGCATTTGACGAGTCGCAGCCACTTTCCTCTTGCGATTCTCACTTCACACACGCACGCACACACCATCACCCACAAACACACTCACTCTTACACAAATAGGCCGGATTTTACAGTTGCCAACACACATACACACACAAGAACTCACACACACACTTGTGCACAAATACACTTGTGCACAGACTTGCTCTGAGACAGAGAGAGAGAGCGAGACAGGGAGAGAGAAAGAAGCAGTGTAGTGTGTTGAGCGCTTCGCAGGCGCTCCATTCTGCTCTGTGGTTGACATGTTGCTTCTGTAAAGCGCATAGAGCATTTTAAATGGATATGTGCTATATAAATGCCGACCATTATTATTATTATTATTACTACACACACTCGCGCATACAGACTCTCACTCATGCACACACATACACATAGAGACCTACACACTTGCACACATGGACGTGCCCCTTCCCACACACACACATACTCGCCTGTGGACCGTCATGCGCTCACACACGCACAATCTCACACACACACACACACATCCACATACCGACTCGCAAACCTGTTGACATCCATCCCGTGATCCATTCATTCATTCAGCAAACGCTTCTTTAACTTAGATCTACCTCATTCATAGATAGATAACCTAGAAGTCATCAAGGTAGACTTTGGAATAAGTTAAATACAACACGAACAGGGACTAGTCTGAAGTTTGCCCATCGTCTGCCTACTGTAATACCATAGACAAACTGTTGGCGTCGGCGTTACTACCCGAATGAGGACCAAACGTGATTTTTGGACATGGAACAGTTCCAACACGATCTTCTCTAATCCTCTGTGCGTCTTGGCCCTCATTCACCCGAAGCCTGCTGCTAAATACCAGGGACAAGAGAGTGCCCTCTCCGAAGTTCGGGTATGAGGAACGAATGGCCCGTAGAAGTCAAAGAAAGTTGAGCGACGGATTTAGCGAGTAAATAATTATTCTGAGCTCCGAAATCTCTTATGAGCACGGAGCAGAGGACTCAGATCTTTGTAATTGGAGACTTGTTTGAGAAACATATATTCGTAATTCTGGGCAACTCTTCGCGATTATTGAGCGCTACATTAGATGGGTGTCGCCCCATAGTGCGCTGGGGTCTCCCATTTCTCATTATACAGACATCTTTTCTTGGGGCCATTTTCACGGCAATTTGCTTAAGTGATTAAGTCCATTGAATATGAAAATCTACCTGTTCGGCGAAGACGCATTCTCCCTGAGGTCTGGATGTCACCAGAAAGGAAGAGCAGACAGGAGTTGACCTACTTACAGTGCTTGCGTTGAATGAAAGAGAACTATTTTTTAAAACGCACTTTAGTTTCTAATGAAAGATACCGCTGGTCATATCGTGTCACTGCATAATATGTTATAATGTTATATATTATAATATAATGTAATATAATATAATATAATAATTTTACATAAAAATGCATGCTACAACAAAAGCGAAATTGGGTTGGACATGTGGAAAGGATAAATGATACAAGATGGCCAAAACACTGCACTGAATGGCAACCATGGACAGGAAAAAAGAATACGAGATCGACCAGGAAGAAGATGGCAGGACGATATTAGAAAGACAGGGGGAACAACATGGATAAGGAAGACATCAGACAGAAAGGAATGGAAGTCACTGTCGGAGGGCTACATCCTGCAGCGGATGGACAATGCCTTGGTGAAAGGTGAAAGGTGGATGTTACATTATATGTTATAAATCAGATTAAATTGGAGTGAGGGTTTGGAAGGATGTTATTAGAATGTGAGTGTGCACAATGGACCTTAACTATCAAGATCATGCGTTTCACTGTAAATGGGTGTTTATGACCTAGTGCAAAAGAGAACATTCTCCTATTATCAGCGTCACAACGTTGTTGGTCTTATCTTCATTATATTTTTGAACACTTTAAACACGGTAATATAACATATAATTATAGTGTAATAATTATAGGTGTATTCGCACAAAACTAAAGAAACGCTTGGGGCGCGTAGTACTTATAACAACAGCCTGTTTAAAAAAAAGATTACCCCTTTTTTTCTTTTCAAACGCAACGCAACGCCCCTGAGAATTCTGCACCCAAGGCAACTGGCCTTGTGGCCAGAGGCACGCTACGCCACTGGACTTTTTGTCCTAGCCAGAAAACAGCGCAGTAACCGCTGGCAGACAATGATGTCATCTCTGCCATCAGCAAGTTCATGCATTAGGTAAACTTGTGTTTTTCCAGTGGCAGTGACAGGCCAAAGGGTGTTGTTGACATAAGTGACAGGTTGATGTGTGAGGTGTCATCAGGAAATGGACTCGGACAGGCGACAGAATCACCCAGGAAAATGGAAACTGAGACTTCGTTTAAACTGGTTTATAAGGTGCGTTCGATAGTGAGATGGGCGATTCTGAATATCCTTGTAATCATGAATGCCACAACAATGAAACGAATTGAAGCATTTGAAAGCATTGAGAATGCGGTCAGTAAATTTTAAATTAGTAGGCCTACTTGAAAAATAATGAAATTCGCAGAAGGAGGTAAAGGAAGCGCATGAATTCATAAACCAAGAAACAAATACATAAATAAATAAGTAAATAAATAAATTAATCAGTAAATAAATGAATGCTTTGCAGTTTGTTTCTAAGTAAGACAATGACAAAAAAAGGGTGGGAGAGGAGGAAT